>JAXBDA010001991.1:0-47625 GCA_036023075.1 Gaultheria prostrata | reverse complement strand
CACCCCAACACTACACATCACATGTATCCTCTCATCACTTAGCTAATTTTATCATTATACTTCATTCCACACATTACCCCAACTTTATTTCTGGAAAAATAATTAAAATTTTCGGGTCTTTACACTTTTTCACACAAAATAGACAATGGGCTTGTGTTTAATTATTAAAACTTGAAAGGATTGAGTTGGAGTTTGGGGGAAGTGAGACCAGGGTGGGTGGCCAGCGTATTTCTCCCTAAAAGTTGGTGACGTGGCAACCTATCATTGGTTTAGAGGAAATATGGGGGTTTCTACCGCTGGTGGAAATAATTTATTCTCTATCTATTTTAGGCAATATCCCAAGTATAAGTTTAATAGAAACAATGAAGTAAAATATTTTCCACACTTGTACATATTGATCTTTGACAGTAGTATAAATACGTTACACGAACATGATAAGGATAACAAGGGATAACTATTCTAAGCTACATTAGCTAATTATTTAAAAAACAATTCTATCCTAAGCTACAACAACTTATGTGAAAGAGTTAGATAAGGTGATTGTGATCCTTATCTTCTACACGCCCCCTCAAGATGGTGCTTCCATTGGAGACACCAATCTTGGACCGTAGAAGAGAAGGTTGTTGGCGAGACAATGGTTTTGTTAGTGCATCGGTAAGCTGGTCCTTCGTGGACACATGAGAGATGTGGAGTAAGCCTTTGGAAACCAAGTCACGCACAAAATGGAAGTCGATTGCAATATGCTTCATTCGGAAGTGGAACACTGGATATGCACAAACATAAGTGGCCCCAATATTATCACATTAGATTGTCGGTGCTTTGGTGATTGTTAAGAAATATTGTCTCACATTGCTTAGTAGAGGAATGGGTGATCACTTAATATATGTTGGGACTTCTTCACTCGTTCCCAACTGGTTTTGAGTT
The DNA here is from genome assembly GCA_036023075.1 of Gaultheria prostrata. Taxonomy (NCBI): domain Eukaryota; kingdom Viridiplantae; phylum Streptophyta; class Magnoliopsida; order Ericales; family Ericaceae; genus Gaultheria; species Gaultheria prostrata. The sequence goes on along the minus strand of JAXBDA010001991.1, from coordinate 46,701 downwards.
GGATGTTTCCACATGGTATCAGAGCAGGGCACATTCCACTCCACATTAAAAAAAAAATTCACAATCCACACCCCACGACAGACCAGCAAAAAGGCTGCACGATGATAGGACCCAAAAAGTAGCCACACGTGACAGACCTCAAATGCGGCTGCACGTGAGGGGGATGTTAAGAAATATTGTCTCACATTGCTTAGGAGAGGAATGGGTGATCACTTAATATATGCTGGGACCTCTCCACTCATTACCAATTGGTTTTGAGTTGGATGTTTCCACACCGCCGAGTTCGCCAAGTAAAGATTGCAGCCAAAGTAGCTCAGCAGCGGTTGCCACCAAAGCTCTATATTCCGCCTCAGTGGATGATCGAGAAACAGAACGTTGTTTCCGGGAGAACCATGAAATGGCATTGCCACCAAGATAAACAATATAAGGTGTGGTCGAGGTACGATCATCATGATTGCCAGTCCAATCGACATCTGAGTATGCATGCAAAAATGGAGTGGATTGCCGTTTTAGAAAAAGGCCGTGGTATATAGTGCCTTTGAGTCTTTGAGATACCGGAGGAGATGCTTTGCCGCTGTCCAATGCATTTCAAATGGTTGGTGCATAAACTGGGACAATTTGTTTACTGCAAATGCAATATCCAGGCGAGTAATGGCAAGATATTGTAGTGCCTAACACTGCGATAATTAGTGACATTTGTGGAGCAAGAACCATCATGTAGAGTAAGAGAGCCACTAGTTGGAAAAGGAGTGATCATTTCTTTGGCACCAGCCGTATTTGTCCGATCAAGAAGGTCGCGAATATATTTGTGTTGGGATAAAAATAGCCCTACAGGAGTTGATATAACCTCGACTCCGAGAAAAAAATGTAGATCCCCCAAATCTTTCACAGAGAAACGATCAGAGAGTGTACCAATAAACCTCGAGATAAAACTCATATCACTTCCAGTAATAATAAAATCATCAACAAGAACCAGAAAATAGGCAAGAATTCCTTCATGACGATAAATAAACAAGAAGGGATCTGACTTAGAATTATTAAAACCATAACTAAGCAAAAAAGAATTTAGCTCATTGTACCATGCCCGAGGAGCTTGTTTAAGGCCGTAAAGTGATTTGCGGAGTTTGCGAACATGGGATGGCAATTGCGGATCGATGAACCCCGAGGGTTGAGACATATAGACTTCTTCAGAAAGATGTCCGTGGAGGAAGGCATTGCTTAAGTAAATTTCTGGACAACAGTGACATTCCTAAAGTCCTCTAGGCCTCTTTGTCTTGATGCCTTGTTGCTTGGATCCGTTTAATCTTTGTAATTCGTTTTCAAAGGTTAATAAAATTTTTGCTCTTCAAAAAAAAAAAGCACAACTTCATAAACACATGCCTATTAACCCTAAATTGGTCGTGATAGTGTTTGTCACTCCAATGTACTAACCTATTAAGACTTATAATTTGTTGTTGGAATACATTAGGTTGTGCAACAAGAGGTGGATTCCGCTCCCTTCGTCGAACCATTTCATCAATCAAGTCCGAAATTAACATGTAAAGTTGAAAAAAACTATGGACAACTCTCATGAAACATATCACAGCTAACATTGCCTCACAGTTTGCCTTCTTTCGTTCATGTTTCGTTAGTCTGTCCATTTGTGAGTAAATAAAACTTTGAAATTAGGAAAATAAACTTGTTCGTATTCAATTATAGGCCATAATCTTCATGTTAAACGAAATAACCAAAAAATTAGGGCAACAAATCAGAGTACGGCTGTGGGGGTTGATTAGGACTCAAAGTTTAGGACAACATGAGATTAGGGCAACAACAAATAGAGGCAAAATGGGTTCAAATTATGGATTATATTAGGGCAAAATCTAATTAGGGGGCAAAATCATAGTGTACTATAACATTAAGGCAAAATCATAGTACTGTAAAATCAAATTAGGGATCACATTAGGGTCACATTAGGGTAACATCTAATAATTTATCAACAGCACCAAATCTGAGAAATTAGGGCAAACATGCTAATCTCTGAAATAAGGGCAAAATCAATTCCCTTACAAATCGATTTAACCCCGCAAATTAGGGCAACATCAAACAATATTTACCTGCAAAATAGAGCAAAATAATGATCGATTCAAACCCAAAAATTAGCAAAATAGGGCACGAAATTAGGGCAAAATAGTGATCGAATCAAACCCAAAAATTAACAAAATAGGGCACGAAATTACTGGAAAAAATAGTGATCGATTGAATGATTTCAAACCCAGATAAAAGAACTGTTTGGTATCACAACAACAGACAATATCAAACTCGTTTCAAGCATATTTACTTGTCAAGTGATCAAAATCAAAGTCGAGTGAGAGCGAAAATGGAATCATAAGGTCGCACCAGCGACTTCCTCTTCTATTCTCTCTTCGAAACCCTACTGATTCTTAAACGGTACCCCCGTCATTAATCAGATCCCCACTGATTCTTTCCACAATGCATCTCATCAATTCATTTCTTGTTTTCATTTTCGTTTATCAACTTTCTTTTTCTCGTAAAACGTGTCATGTCATTTCTCGTAAAATATGCCTCGTGCATGTGCAACGTGTCTCGTGAAATCTCTTTTCGTGAATATGCAACTTTGATAAACACATTTTGAATCGATGCAACTTTTCTCATAAAACGTGTTTCAAGTAAATGCAACTTTTCTCGTAAAGCGTGTCCCGTAAAAATGTAATTTCTCCTACGCGATTCTTATTTAAACCAGTCTAGAGTTAGTAGAAAACAATACCGAACAACCTCGTAATATCATTTTAAAAACCTCGTGTCTCGGGATAATCCGTAAGCAGTGTAGTTTATAAAACGACTAATCGACTACGTGTTTTTCCAAAAATTAATCGGGCATTATAACGGCGTAAAATTTATAAGTCGAATTCCACGGTCATTATAACGACTCGGTATGATAGAAAAAGTATTTTTAATAACGATCGAATAATTTTTCATAATTTACTATTTTTAATAAACAACTAGTACTTTAAGTAGAAAATCGGGCATTATAACATTGTAAGTAAAATTATTATGTTTGACATAAAGGTAATGATTAACTACCTCAATTCTGGTTGTTAGTCGGAAGACGAAAAAGCTCGATGGAATTTCATCGGGCAGCGTAACGGCTATTTGTTTCGGAAGGAAAAGAATATTCTTTTCCTAGAAACAAAATTACAACTACTTCTACTTAAATTTTGGATTGAAAAGTGGGGGAGGATGGGTTTGCTTTAACTGCATGTGGAAGATCACAAAGAACTCAAAAGATAATTAGAAGCCTTTCTTCCAATTAGAAGGCAATTAGAACACAACTACATGAAAAATTACAAAGGTGGTGGAGGAGAGGTGTGAGAATTCAAGCCAATGGAGGTGGGTATTTATAGGCATGCGTGACACCCCCCCCCCCCCCACCCCCCTCTCTCTCTTCCATAATGGCTCACCTTGGAGAGAAAGAAATGTGGGTTTCTATCCTAAAAGTATAGGCTTTTATGGAGAGATAATAGGCTTTAAAGCTAAAAACAAAACTCTAATGGAGGAAAAACCCTTCAAAAATCTAGTGGGTGTTTTATGGATGAGTTTTGCATGGCCTCCCTCATTTCAAGAAAAATTATTGGCTAGCTTTGTATACATACACATGCAAGTATAAAACCTGGTGGACAAGTTGGCAATAAATGCATCTCTCTCTCTCTCTCTCTCTCTCTCTCTCTCTCTCCAAATCTTTCTCAATCTCTCCAATAATGGAGGGATTTCTATCCTATCCTCACTATTGAAGTGTAATGAGGGTGGGTCAAAGCACAAGTTGGCGTTAATAATTGGATGGGGTTGGATGGGTAAAATCTACTAGTATTAAGTATGTCAAACTAAATTTTGTCTAGATACACCCTGATAAGCCCCAAATATTGTATTTATCCGGGCTTATCTCGCTCGTCTTGATCACACACACGTGCATTTTGTGCTTTTATACGATTGATTTTGCGTGAGTTGTGTTTTTGGAAGTTACAGGTTAAACACGACAATTAAGGCCGTTTGAGCGCTAGAGAAAGCACCCAAAGATCTCAAAGACTCAAGGCAATGTGGCACACCGCCACCAAGTCCCTCAAGCCTCGGGACGCCGGAAGGTCAAGAAGTCAAGGAGAAGCGACAAGAGCATTTTTCCATGCTTGAACCTGTTCAAGTAAAATGCTGAACCGGTTCAAGCAAAACAGAATGTTAAAAACTTCAGCTGAACCTGTTCAGCAAAACGCTGAACAGGTTCAAGCAAATTAGAATGTTAAAAACGTAAGCTGAACCTGTTCAAGCAAAACCTTGAACCGGTTCAAGCACCCGAATTCTGGGCAAAAAGTTGGCGATTAAGGGCATTTGTATAATAAGTTTAACACATTTTTTGGGCCCTATAAATACCACTTTTTGTCAGATTTTAGGGCATGTTGGGGGAGAGACTTTCTCTCTCTACCCCCCTCTTAGTTTAGCTCTCTCTTCTCTCTAAGATTTGAAGATTTTCCATTTTGATTCAAGGTAAATTTCGTTCATTAATGTTGTAGTACGTGTTTGAATTTTCATATAAATCTAGTTTATTTTCATTTTCGTCATGTTTTCCTTAATCACGTTTTTCATCTTGTTGGTTGATTTAAGTATATTTGAGTAGTAGTTTAGGCTTGGTCATGGGGTGAAAATAACCCCATGACTTCGGTGTTTTGATGGCTCATCACGTTTTTGTGTTTATTGTTGGGTTTGTGAATGGATTAAACTCCTATTTTCGGGCTAAACTTAGGGTTGTTAACTTCTTTGATTGGATGTAGACAAAGAACCTTGACACACACAATGCTTTGAACCATGACACTCTAGGTGTTCGATAAAATGCTTGACTGAGTTTCTTTCCATTTCCAAACCCCATTCATGTGGTAAAAATTGATTTTCATTGGGTGAGTTCAATTTTATGTATCAAAACTTAGAATTGTTAACCTTTTTGATCTTGTGTAGGCAAGGGCTCGACCACTTGCCACACATGATGCTTGGAGCTATGGCATTCTAAGTGTTTGTAAAAATGCCTCAACGAACTTATCCCATTGTTAAACCCAAATTGAGTTTCGTTGTTAAATCTTCCGAGTGAGAGCAAGTGATTTTGTCTCTCACTTGAGTTATAGTTGAGAGCCATCAAATATCCGTAGTCATGGGTGGTATAAACCCCTAGACCTCGCCTTTCATTAATTATCATTACATCTTTATTTTCTAGTAATTTTCAAGTAGAGAAAACTCCAAACCAAACCAAAAGATTGGCCGTCCTAACGCTAAAACCCCTACCGTAAAGTAAACCTCTCACTAGCTCCGACTCTTCCCTGTGGATTCGACCTCGGACTTCCGAGTTATTATGCTACAACCGACCTAGCTCTACGCTTGGGGCGACGCTAATTGTCACAACTTTGGGTCGCAAGCACACCCATATCTATATATGTAGGTCCAAACAATACATGCAATAATTCACTTTAAGAAAATAAATAAAACTATTAATTATTTAAAAATATATAAATAACATAATAACCTAATTTTATTATCAAAAAATTAGGGTTATTATAAGTAACCCGTAGGCAGTAATGCCTAAGGTGCATTCATTTTGGGCCTCTAACATTTATGCAGCAATTGTTATTCAAACAAGTAAAACAGAGGGAGTAATAGATTTCAAATATTCATTCAATCCAACAATCAAATCATATTAACGATTACAACTTAACTAGTAGTATACTTCTTTTATGGAAGTATTCAACAACATAATACTGCCTCACAACAAATGAAAATATATCAATCTAAAAAAATAAAAAACACAAGTCGTTGACTTGTACGGATGAGTTATCCGAAAGTCCAACACAAATATTGTTCTTTGTCACAATCATCACTTGAATACATGCTTTACAACACCGGGAATGTGAGTCTTCAAGAAGTAGTCTTCCCAGTTTATGATCTTAGGATCAAAGTAGAACAGATCGGTTTCCACGCCGCCTTCTCTTGCTGCCATTCGCAACTTTTCTGTGTTTATGTCATCGTAGCTGAATGGATAAAGAGACCGATCAAATTAGAAACTCGACCAAAGGCCAAAAAACTGGTTTAATTGAGAAATCAAACGGGAGTATTTTTTTGTCTTTAGTGAACTTATTCAAACGTTGTTCAATTTTCTTGAGAAAATTGAGAGAGTAATTTTTCGATTACATTCAAACTACAAAAAACTATGATCAAATTATGATGGAGACTGTAAATTTGTGAATGAGTAAATTACTTACACGCCCTTGAAGAACAAATATGGCTGGTAAAGTTCGACCAACCGGAACACAAAGTTGATTTTTCTACGAAGATCAGAATATGTGCCTTGGAAAAACTGGCAAAATGCTGTATTTGCTACTTGTAATCCCTGCAAAAAGCATAGATAAACCAGGCTTAACAATGAGGGGATCATCCGAAGTCTTAAGTAAGAAAATAATAATAATGCTGATTTGCCAGAACATGAATGAAAAGAAATTTGAAATTGTCAATTGAATTCTGACAATTTAAATTTAAAATTATTTGAGAATGACGATATTCACGAGCTTCTCAATTTTCAAAACTTATTGAAATACGTGTTTCCAAGATAAAATTATTGAAATACATGCATGTTTCGAATATGGAAGTCCTTTCAAATGGAATTATCTCCGTTGTCATCTATATACATGCGCGGAGCAAACTATGAATATTATTAACATTTTAAGAAAAAGATATCACGTAGCTATGAACTTGGAAATTGGTTAAAATTACTTTCAATTTGTTTTCCTTTCCCTCTATAAATATCAACCATACCCTAGATCCCAAAAAATGGTATGGAGTATAGATTCTGATTTATTTATTTTTTTCAAAAAAAAAAAAACTAAGAAGAAATATAAGAAGTTGCAAAACGGATTTGTTTTGTCTCACATGCAAATTCCTTTTCCTCGTTGGTACTTATATGCTAGCGAGGAAGAGAATTGTGCTAAAGTGATCCGGGGCACCTCGTGGCAGTGCTCCCGGACAATTGAACAATAATTGTTTCCAAAAACAAAAGGAAGTCACAAACCTTGAGCGGAAGCAAGTACCGGATGGCCATGTATCTGCGGAAGCTAGCCATGGAGCTTAACACAGTGACCTTGCCAACAATTACAGCCTTTCCATCTTTACCAATCCAAGGATGTCTTGTGAAATAACGATGCCCATAATCTTGAATCCAATTGTACCTTAATGGATTTGCAACTGAGGACCCCACTTGGTATATCACCACATCATCATCACCAGCTGATGCTGCATGCTTTGCATTAGCTTCCATGGCTACCAGCATTGAGTTCACCACCATGTCAGCAGGGATCTGCACAATTTTAAGGTAGAAGGTTATATTAAAAAAAATAAGCAGATACGCGCACACAATTACTAATAATGCTTTTGTTGTACAGAATCAACAGTGACTAGTAAGTGAGAAAAATGTTCCAATGTGTCTCACCGCATCAATTATAGAATCTGGATCGCCGAGGAAGCATGTCAATCTTCCTTTACCATATCCAACAGCTAAGCTATCAATAGTTCTGCAACCATCAAAACGAGTTGATTTATTTAATTTTTTTCACCTTTAATTTAGTACCGTCCAAATACAAGAAAAATAAATAAAACATTGGAGTAGGTGCCAACATAGTTAGGATAATATTTCTTCCAGATATGATGCCGTCATTTTTCTTCTTTTGATCTTTTGTGATATTATCGGTTAATAAAATTACTCGTTTTTGCCGTTGAAAAACATATATATAAGTGTGATAATCAAGATAATGTTTTAGTTAATTAAATTACCTGATACCTTCAACCCAACCAGGAAAGGGTTCCTTGTAAGTACTGGTAATGATGGTGGGACGGAGAATGACCACAGGAAGATTTCCCTTCTTTTGTCCCAAAAGCATTTCTCCCATTGCCTTTGTAAATACATATGTGTTTGGCCACCCATATTTCCTTGCTCTGTTCTCAATAAAAAAAAAATCATACACAATTAGCAAAAAAACAGAAGTATTATGAAAATAACAAAATCATAATTCAAAAAAAAAATGTATCACTATGGTTATACAAAAGTTTGCGAATTAAGTGACACGACTCGCTTAATTATTAGATTGTAGGAAGAGGTATAATAAGAAGGAGTATTATATGAAAAAAGCAATTGATTCTTTGCACTCTCATTTTTATTACCCTCACCCTCTTTTCCTTACTGCATTCACATAAATTCGAACCGGCATTTGTGTATAAATTAGGTGCGAAATGCAAAAATTAAAAAAATACTCCCTCCGTCCGGATTTATTGGTCCACAAACATACTTTTTCAAGTCCGATAATGAAAAAAAAATTGAAATCCCCAAAACGGACCAACAAATCCGGACGGAGGGAGTATGTGTGAGTGTACAGCACAGTCCCGGCTCCCCGATTAGTCCTGGTGGTGTAGTAACTGTGACATTGACGGGGCTGTGATCATTTAATTTGCAACAAACTTATGCAATAAAGCAAGAAAATGAGATGTTGTCCTTTTTGTCTTATAAAGGGTGGCAGGTGACTGGTGGGAGAATTTATGGCAGTTGCTTACCCAATAAAAATCTTCACAACTGCAAATAAATATGCAGCCTCCGGTAGAGACTGAATTACCCTCCGGTCCACTTCACCTTTCAATTTTTTTTCGATAGATTTTGGGCAAAGAAATAAAATGATTGTAATTGTTCATTTTACTCAGTAATGTCGTCGGTAAAAATTAGACAACCAGTTATACATATAATTTTAATTTTTTTCTAAATTAATTACACAAATTTGCATCAAGAAATTAAGATGTCATTACCCCTATCAAAAATTTGTTTTTGTTTTTACTCGGAAATTCAGTGAAAATTTGCAAGAAATCTGCCCGAAGAAAAATCAAAACAAAATACAGAAGTCAAGTATATGTAGTAATGTCAGAAGGTGACCAGACAAAACTAATATTACAAATTAAAAATTCAGGATAAAAAATTGCAAGATTTTTATTAGTAAAGGCCTCACCATGACAAATGGTCAACCCTAAGTGTAAATTTCTTGACAAATGGTCCACTCTAGGCCCACAATGGATTGGCCTAGGTCGGCTGGTTAACGGGCCTCCAAGGGGTAGATGGCTCCGTTACTCTTATCAAAAGTTTAAGAAGTCCCAAAAGTGTTTCTTTCATTTAAAAAATAAAAAATTAAAACCTTGAAAAGTCACAATAATATAAATAATGTGCTTTTGAGTTGTTTACAAAAAAAGTTACGTGAAACACACCAGACCATCCTAAGATCGATCTGATTGAGTTCGAAATTTTTCAAGTGCTATCAATTTTTTTAGGGTCAATCCATACGAAGTTTTTAATTGTGCATCCAGCTAGCAAACAGTTGATCCAATTAATCCTCCATTATTATTTGAAGTTTGTGTAAAGCGCTGGGGACTCTTATGTCTGGTCGTTATTTCCAGGGTTCCGGAATTTATCGAGCTGCTCTCAAATTAGCCCAGACATTCGGTTATAAAAAAAAAACCTCATTAAAATCAACGAAAGCACAAAAGGTTGCTCTGGATTAATCAGTTAGCGATGCCCCGATCAACTGTGAAACCCACCCGACCTAAAATGTTCAGACTTAAGATAGCCGACCCGATCCGCGGGGAAGAAAATATTGATCCGTCACCAAACCCCCACCGAGTCACCAGACCCCCACCGAGGTACAAGTTAAATTGGAGCTCCTCTCCCAACCACTTGGTCACATACCCCTCTCTATGTTTTCCCCTCTCCTCTCTCATCCTCTTTTACCCGTACCCCCTTTGCCTTTTCTTTGACGGAATCCCACTGGGCAAAACTCACAGTCCAATTTTGATGTATAAAATTGTGATGTAGCCATTAAACTACTACCTGCATGGACAGCATCAGCAAGAGGCCTTCTTTGATGCCAATTAACCCAATTCCTCACATCCATGTGATATTCTATTGTATGGGTTTTTTTTTTTTGGAAATTATGTACTTACACGCCAACCCCAATTGATTTGGGACATAAGGCTCGGTTTGATTTGATTATGTACTTACACCACCTTGGTAGTGAATTAACTGACAAAACAACTGGACTAAGCATCTGAAATTGTATTTGTGTTAGGTGCCATGGCACATTTTTATGATTCAGTCAAATAAAATCTTCATGATATTTATAATGATTTAAGTATCGAGATTGTATCGCACCTCTGAATGCCCAAATCCTTCATTGCCAATGTAATTTCTTGTTCTGTAAACTCTTCTGCTTGGAGCTCGCTCAATCTCTCCTCCATAATTTTCTCCTCTGTGTCAAGGTCTAACCCAGAAACCCCATTGAGTGTCTCTCCCATTTTATAGGATTTTTCAAGTATAAGTCCCGCCTTCTCGCCCGATACATAAGCTGGACCAAAAAAAAGATTTCTATTAATGTTCAATTAATTCATAATCCGGTCCTGCACATAAACATCTAGTAATCCGGTCATCCACAAGGGTATTCCGTATACCTCCACACATGTGTGGGTCCATCTTTCGGTGATAGTTTGGGCTTATATATTTCTAAAAATAATAATTCAAAAATGATGTTCGCACCCCTCTTTTTGGTAAATGCATCACTCAAAAAATTGTCTCAATCCTACGTTGATATGAAAACTGAGTTTAGTATTAATTAAGCACTAAAAGACGAATATTCAGATTGCATTTTTAAAAAATTGGAGTGCAAATCTACCTTGAAATTAAGAAAAGTACTAAGACAATATAAAAATAACATGAAAAGGCACTACTAATTAATGAAAAAAAATCAAATTAAAAGAATTGGACTCACCCGTAGATACATGAAGAAGCAATTTTATGTTGGCACATTTCTTGGAGAAGTTCAAAACATTCTCGGCTCCAATTGTATTGAGTTGGAACGCAACATCATATCTAAACAAAATCCCAAAAAAAATAAACAAGCACACGCACACACGCACGTCATATAAATGGATTAAAAAAATGACCTATGACATAAAAATAATTGTAAAACACAATTGTGGACATAATTGCGTCAAGAACAGTTTCAGACACAGCTGCCAAATGGAGTATTAACATGTGGTAGTCCGTACCTTTCATCAAAGTTGGTAGTTGCAGCTGAATTTACTACAACGTCAATTTCTCTGCACATTTCTTCCACCAAATTATGGTCTTTCACCCCCAAGTTCTCGCATGTTATGTCACCAGGGACCAAAGTGACTTTTTCCGAAATAAAGGAAGCAAAGTTTCCCCCCATTTTCTCTCTCAGCCCCTTGAACAATTCCTTTGCTATGGCCTGCAATATAGTGAAATTTGTCAAAAACTGTCCAAATCCATCTCAAAATACTGCCATATTTAACCGAAAGAAGAAAAAGGCCAAGAGTATCGTGTTGGTCAAATTTAGTATAAACTGCGGCTAACTCAGAATCACAAGATGCTTATGGGCATCTACTGATGTTTTTTTTTTTTTTTTGGATAATTGAGTGGTCAAGGCCAGCTTATGCGCATCTCAATTAATCTCAGGATCTATGTACGTCCTGTCACCGTCACCGCTGCCGACTCTACCTTATAGATAGTGGGGTTAGCCAACCACACTGGAGGAAAAAAATTTACTACTATTATATAAATTTTTTAATATTCATAATGAACCCCCTAATATTCATAACTCCTAAATGTTTATAACAATTGTTTCTTTGTGTGGTTTATTTGAACCATTGTCACTCGTTTTGTTCTTTTGATAAGGAAAGGTTGATTTGTTTTGTTAGGTTGAGCTTTAAATGTGATTTTTGACTTTTGTTGGAACACGATTTTTAGTTGCAATTACTGTGATTTTTTCTTTGATTTATGATTGATAAAAATATTTGATATTTATGAATGACCTGACACTTCCAAGCTCATGAAGTCGCCATTGCCCACTACACACAGACCGGGCCGCCACACACATAGACCGGGCCGCCACACACATAGGCGCGTCGTCTACTTAAGTTTCTAGTGGGTCTAGCTCTCTATTCATGTATCAGTATCATGATTTGAGGGTGGCCCTATTTCTCTCTCGATGTACCCTTGTCGTCAAGTTATTAATATAGTACATATTTTTGCCGATAAAATAAGTACTCCCTCCATCCCAAATTGATTGCTCTTTTTGGGAATCCGTGCATTTTGCACGCAAAAAATAACGTAGAAGCATTCTTTTCTTTCCAAAAATTCTTACACCAATTTAAAGATCTCATTGAGTAGGAAAAAATGGTGTCAATTTTTTTGAAAAATAATATTCGTAAGCCCATTATTTTTTGTGTGCAAAATGCACGTTTCCCCAAAAGGGGCAAGCAATTTGGGACGGAGGGAGTATTTGAGTGTAACGGTTACAGTTGTGGTATTGAACGTTACAGAATGGGAATTGGATGTAGCCGTCGTAAATTTTTAAAAATTATTTTTCATCAGATCTTTTTTTTTTTAAATTGGTTAAATAACCTATAAAGGTCGAGTATCGGCCATAACAAAAGTGAATCCTTCCGCAAATCAGATGCGGATCAATACAAAGCTGGAACCGGCCGATTGGTTTTACCTCTTGCAAGTATACAGGGGTGTAAAGATATTAGAAAGCACAAATAGTGTTACTTAACGACTGATACATTAACGGCCGCTATTTAAAACTATGACTCAGGATGATGGGAGGAAGGACTGTGGTGTAAAAGTGTGAACTAAGGTGTGAAATGTGGTGTTTTGTCGTCGTGCCCTTAGTCCGATCTTTGTAATATTTCAAATATTAATAAAAAAATTTGTCCGAGAAAAAAAATGAGGTGTCAAAAATAGATATTCACATGAGTGTTGCTCATTTTGTGTTACTAGTTTGCTGCCAAAGCAAAAGTGGATAGGAAAGTTAATGTGGGTCGGAATTGAGATCTCTGGATGCTGCTGCAATGGGTAAAGAAAGCTATTTATGCCTTCTTCTTTCTTTTCCTGGAAGTGCTTTTTGTGCTTTTATTATATTTACCTCATTGTGGAACCTTTGTGAAGCTGACTTGGCATCTGGAGCTCTTAGAAGTAGATACAGCTTCTTCACATTTGGTTGAACTCTTAGAATCTTCTCCACAAGTACTACACCACCCATTCAAAACAAAAAAACCAAAATTAGAACTCTCAACATAACATGTTTAGGCTGATTTTCCACTGCGTAGTTTCGGTACTGTTGGACTACAAGTTGTCAGATCAGTTGATATACGTGAGCAGAAAGACTCTCCGAGTTGACAACTTGCTGTCCACGAATACCAAAAATATCGTAGTGGAAACTCACCCTTATTATCTGTGCGTGAGAGAGAGAAACACAATACTTTTTGCTAGGAAGCCAGTGGCACCGGTGACTAAAATGGTTTTGTTCTCAAGAAACTGGAGAACACTACCCAACTCCATTGGAGAAGAAAAATGGTCAGGTAGAGAGAGAGAGAGAGAGAGAAATGTATGGAGTTAAAATGGTCAGGTAGAGAGAGAGAAAGGGGGGAGGGGGAGGGGGAGGGGGAGGGAGAGAATGAGAGAGAGAGAGAGCAGAGAAATCTGTGGAGAGAAAATGTTAGGGAGCTGTGCTCCATTTATCATGAAGGGTGGTGCTAAATGATACAATAAGTGATGGAGTGCACGAAATTACTAATTGAAAATTTCCTAGACAGTTTGATACTGACTTTTGTTTACTAATTCTTCTTTACTACAGTTTATTTACTTTAAAAGCTTATTTGGCTTTTAAAATCATTGAAATAAATTTTCCCAAATACGGATTCACTCAACTTTTTTTTTTTTTTTTTTGTTTCGTAAGCAAAAACTGAAGTAGCTCTAAACAAATTGGAATACGATTTGTGGGATATGAGTCGTCATGGTTTTAGTGTGCCAACCTCGCTCGGATGCTAGTTCTTCGTTGTGATGCCTCATAATTTTATTCGTTTTAATCATTGTACTATTTATATTTAATTAGTAAATTCTCTTTTTTCACAGTTAAGAAAAGAAAAACAAATTGGAATCTATCTTTAAATGTTTAAACATTCATTTTTGGCTGTCCGCTCTTATTATCTTGTATCTGTCTTATCCTGGTTTGAATAAGCATACAATTGTGCCTAAATTCTGGCTAAAAAGAAGCAAAAAATTACACTAACCAATGAGATGCGAAAACCACACGAGTCATGAAACTAGAAATTGGGATGAAAAGCTGTACTCCCCTAACATGACACGACAACGTTGCTTTTGCTTCCATATTTTTCTCTCATTTTCTATTCTTACGAAATTGATACATGTAACTTTATGGAAATCACTGGTTTGAATCTCTCAACTAGTATTATTTCACCGTACAAATACGATGTCTCGTGCTCATTTTAAATTTTTGTCCTTTTATACCTCATTGGATTTTCAAAAGATATTTCACCGGAAATGCATTAAGAAACATATGTTATTGATCTTGTATTATTCAATATATGCATGCACATATTTTACATAAAAAAGTGCGTACATTCTTTATGTAAATAATGTACAATAGAACTTTATATTTGAAAAATATGACCGTCTGCAGCAAAATAAACTCAGCTTTGTTTTAGATCGTAAGAAATAGATTTGTGTAACCTCATACCCGGACATATATAACCAACGCCCTTGTTTACTTAACAATTCACTTTATAAGACATCCAATCATTTACCTAACATTTCCAAGAGTTCAAATTAATCTTCTCCCACCCCTCACTTTGGTTTAGATAAAATTAAGATAAATCAAGCCTTCCCAATCAATTGGGGGTTCAATATTGCCAAAATTTTGAAACCAACTTGAGTATATGTTTTTGACATTAACACGGACCTTGTGGAAAGTTGAGTATTTGTAATAAGAGTACAAGTTTCATGGTGGTAGTATTTTTTTCAAACTTAAATTCTATTAGGTGCAATATATTATTCTCTTTTTTTTTTCGGAAAAGGACCTTAGCTATAAAAAAAAACTTCTTGAGGTGTACATTAGGCAAGAAAAAGTTATTTAGACAAACAATTAAACCAAAAAAATATTAAAAACCAGTTTTTCCTCTCCTTATTTAGACTTAATTAGTTGATGCTCCATCTGAGCGGCCTATTATAGACCGATGTGAACCTCAAGAATTGTCCCATAACAAAAGCAGCCATTACTACTACCCATCTCCGATTGTCGTCTATCAAGAAGCTGGGGCCAACGAAGAGATAGCACTGTATACCTATGGTGGGTATGATCATAAATTCACAAAAGAGTCCTGGAGAGAGAGCAAACTGTGAACCCATTAATTGCGTTTACACTTCACATTGTGCTTTTCTAAAATGTCCATGCACATTTGGACAAAACACAGCCACAACCACATGACTCAAACGGAAAACATCAAAAGTTAGATAAATGGCATTATGAACCTGTAAAACATGGAGAAATTAGCGAATTAACCCTGTTTATCACTCTACACAAACACACCTAACATCCTTACAAGGATAATTTGGTCCAAAATAGTCACACACAAAAAATGTGGCAACTCAACATGGTTCTTTTATGTATAAGTTAATGAGAATAGTGTAAAGAGCAAAACAAACAGGACCCAATGTTCTTTTCCTTCCAAATTTTTTAATGATGTCCCACATTGATCCATACATGTACTATTTCCTAAGTTTCAAAATGATTGTTCGGACCGTAAAATGAGGGTTTAAAAGGAGTATCAATTAATTCTTTCAATTGATGCATAAATATTACTAGAATTTGTTAGAATAAAAATATACTTTCTCTGTCCCATTTTGTTTGTCAATTGTCTAAATCTTTCAATTTATACTATTTTTTATGATTTCAAAAACAGGTTTTACTTCTTATCAGGGCTCCCTGATTGAAGCTTTTTTGTTTTTTTTTTTTGTGTTGCAAATTAATTTTGGAAATTCGAGCCGTCCAATGTGTTAAAAAGGTGTTTTCCAAGGTCCACGCGGGGAAATCTTCAAAAAAAAAATACCGGGAAGGGATTGATCCAAGCAGTTTTCGCCAAAACTGTATATTTATAGTTTTTGCCAAAACTGCTTGGATCAAGCCCTTCCCGGTATTTTTTTTTGATGATTTCTCGCGGGGGGGGCCTTAAAAACACGTTTTAAACACATTGGACGGTTCGGATCATAAAAAAAATATCGGGAACATGGAGGTCCGGACTCCCGGAGCCCGGACTAGAAGCTAACCCATCAAAAACTTGCTGTTATGGAACAAATTGAGATCTATCAAATATGATTCATATTGCATACTTTTGTAGATTCACATTAAATGATATATGCCATAGACACAGAAGAGACAAAAATAATGATGAACAAGTAAAATGGAACGAAAGAAATATTAAATTATTTTTTAATTCCCGTTTTAGGGACAGAACAATCCTTTGAAACAGTTGGGGTACTTTTGAAGCTAGCTAGCCACATTTGACAAAAGCATGTCCAGGTGGTTCGGAGGATCAATCGGTTTAAATTGTCTAAACCTAACTTTGCCGCCGACGTACTTTAATAGTACTAGGACGTTACTAGCAGTACTACTGGCAGTCCAAGAACCAATGTAACCTTCATGCATGTAGGGTCGGCACCCTATACAAATAAGGAAATTAATTTTCACATTCTTTTTTTGTCTTTATCACATTAAAATTATAAAATTGTCCTTTATATGGAAAGAGTGATTCGGTAATTTCAATGTGAATAAAGACAAAAAAAAGGACTATTTGGGGATATAAGGGGGGTCTGAAAATCATTTTCCTAAAAATAATTGAACACTTAAAATTTGTCACCTTAATTTTTGGTGGTTCGTTCATGGGATTGTCAAACTTATATAATAATGTTGAGGTTCAAAATGGCATGATTAAAATTGCCACATATTTTTTGTTATTTAATTAAGGGGTTAATAATTAAGGGATTAATTGTTAAGTATAGCTAAATGTTTAGTCCTACAAAACATATTAAAAATTGAATAACCAAAAACTTGTCACATCGATCACCTTTCAAAAGTTACAAAATAATTTTTCAAAAATAGTTCTGAAAACAGTTTTATGAACAGTATTATCGTATTTTAATTAAGGTGTTTATATATTTATAAGCTGCTTATAAAGGGGAGCTTGATGTTTTGTCTAAATAATTGAGCCAAATTTCTTTTTGTCTTTGTTCAAAATAAATTTCTTCCCTCCGTTCCATTTCAATAAAAAAATTCTTAAAAATATTCATTTATTCACAAAAATTTCAGTTTGGTTCATAATTTTTATATAGTTTTTAGATTATTCTCATCAAGACGAATCAATAATCCAAAAAAAATAAAAAATCGACGTGAAACTAACAAATATGAAATTATTTAGGTAAGAAAAAAATACTACCTCCGTCCAAAAAATATAGTCCCTCGTTCCATTCTAACCGGATAGAAAATCGATTATATCTTTCAATCGGTAATACATTTCATATGTAATATGAATCTTGTTTGATAAATCTCAATTAAATCTAAAATACAAAGTTTTTAAAACCACCTAAAACATTATAGATTATAAGATATATTACATTGAAAAGTGACACGAATTCCCAAAAGAGACTATATTTTTTGGACGGAGGGAGTAATAATTTGGCTCAATTCCCAATACTTATGTAAATCATCTGCTACCCAGGGCCAAGAGCAAAAACAGAACAGTTGGTACAGGACACTGACATGAACCAACTACTAAAATTACAACTATTACACTCATTACCCCACCAAAACCCAAGACACTACAAGGCAAGGCACAACCAAATCCCGCAGCCTTACTGAACCCCACTTCAAAAAAGGAACCCAGATTAATAATAATTGGCTGTATGGAACCCCAACACCAGACGACATCCAAAATTAGAAAATTAATTCGTGACAAAAAAAAAAAAAAAGTAGTTTGGAATAATGAGCAATTTCTTCTTGCACTTGAAGAGCTTGATTAATTGGGCATAATTAAAATTTTGCTGTTAAAACCGTAAGAAGATTGATATTTAAGTTACGTTTTTTTAAATACTATAATGTTCGTTTTTTGGGGATTAGTGATATCTAAGTGATGTTTTGCAATCTTCGAAATGCTTCTCTTCTTGGGTTTTATATCAGTCAATGATCGAATGCTTCTTGGGGACGTGTGGTGATTTTTTGATATGGGGGAGTTGGTTTTTTGTACTGGTTTTGATAAGCTAATAGTCAGTGTTACTAGAAAGATGTTTTGGTACTGGTTTTGTATTTTTTGGCTACGAGTATTAGATAAGAATTCAGGGCCGGCCAGGGTATATGCCCCGTTATTTTTTTGTTCTGCTTGTCCTCTCTATTTTGGTTGGCAAGTTGCCAACTTATTTAGGGTCTCGGGTGACATTCAATTGTCGGGGGCCGGAGTGAGAATCTTGTTGGGATGTCAAGTTTTTCCCGTTGTGATGTTGTTATGCCTGTGATCCTTGCAGTTGTTGTATAGTCGTTTCCTTGCCAACTCTTCTCTATACTTTTTGCTCCTTTTGTATGGTCTTTTTCTTGGCTTAGCCCTCTTTGGTCTGGTGTTGGAGGCCTATGTTTTTGGCTTTCGTTGTAAATTGTTTCCCTTCTGATCAATACAATTTTCTTTTCTGGTAATAATAATAATAAAAAAGCCTTGCATTTGTTGTAGCTCTATATTCAATAATTAATAATAAAAAAATTGCCGATAAATAAAAACATTTATGCAGATAATATAAAAAGACAAATAATTGAGTGCAGTAATCAAAATATGGGGTGCCAAAATCAATTACAAATCAAATTATATATTTGTCCACCATATAATGTTGATGCTTGCACCAAAAAGCAAATATATATATATATATATATATATATATATATGAATCCTCGCGTTACACTTTAAAAACACATTCTAAACGCATCTAACCGTTCGGATTGTCGAAATTCAATCTCGAACGAAAAATCCCTTACATAAGCTATGTAAGGGAGTCCCTGTAGGATTTTTTTCTTATATATATATATTTATATATATATATATATGCCTCTTGTACTTTCAGTTTTGTTTTATTTGTGTTTTTTTTTTTTTGTGTTTGTTTGGTTCGAAACTACCAATCGCAAAATGCCAAGTGTATTATAGTTAAACCATTATTGTTAGCTCTCTTTTAAATGGGAGAGCTGTTCTTCCATGTGCATCATCTCTTTTGGTTGAAAAGTATGGTTACATAAAGCAAACCAATACACTAACTAAAAAAGAAAATTCAGCCAAATATGAGGGGGGAAATTGATTAATGCCATTTTTTTGCATTATTCGTGGGTTTCTAATTTTAATTATGCAATTTTGTGATGAGGTTAGGAATTTTATGTGAATAATGTTGTAAATTCAATTGGAATAAATGGATTTATAAGGGCTCTTAGATGAACATCAATACATCATGAATCTAACGTACCTGCAATTCCTAAAAAAATATATAAATAAAATAAGGATAACGTGTCAGCTTTAAATGTAATCTTTTTTTATTAGCTTGTTTATTTATTTTTCCTCTGAAATTTGTCTTTTTTGGGTATTGATTGAGACACAAAATAAGGGAAATAAAATATTGAATACCGAACAGGTTCTGAGATTGTTGAATCTTGAACGAACTCCATGTCCTCAAGCTGACTACAAAACATTCGATGACATATAACAAAAGAATATGGAAGGCGAAGGGTTTTGCCTAGATTTGGGCAGGGTTCGACTCCTCTCCAAAGCGGTAGCAAGATTCATTTAGTGGGTCGGGGCGGTGATTTGCTTCGGGTCGCTCGGAGATTTTTCCCTTATGGATTGGTCAATTTAGTGGCTCTAATATGACATAGTTCCTTCATCCCAAAAAAACAAAAAGAATGTGCATAAAAATATCAACCATTGTACGTATCAACCATTGTCTGTTAATGCGTTGTAGCAGAGTATCTATAAGAACATCAGAGACACCCTACATTCCGTCTGTTGATTAAAGAAGAATTTGAGCTTGTATGGATTTTATATAGTTCGAATGGTACGCCTGCATTTGTGTAATTCATAAAACTTTTCGATAATTTAGTATTTAGAATATTCATATTTTCATGTTGACTGTCAGCAATGTCTGGGCTAGCTTATGCTCCTCGACTATCCCCCCTCCCCGGTCTGATCAAATATAGGTCATCCACCCTGAGACAAGGGGATTCACAAGAAATTTTTCTTTTGCGGCTTGGCTCAAAAAAAGTTTTGATCATGTAGATAACGGTCTTGTTCGGTTTGGGTTTCAAGACCCGGTTTTCTCAATTATTATCCAATTATTACCCCTATTTTAAAATTTTATTTTTATTTTTTTCTCTCTCTAATCATTAATTTATATTTTTTAATTATTATCTCTATTTCTCACTCTAATCATTACAAAACTTAAAATCCAAACCAAACAGGATCTTTGTTACCCTACTTTTGAAAATTAATAAGTCCCTTTTTTATGTTACAAAAAGAATACTCCATAACACATTTGGTAGGATGGGGCTAGTAAAGGGGGAATAATATCAATGAGCTAATTAAATATAGATTCGGAGAAAAATACAAAAGGACAAAATTATGGTTGTCATTTTCATATATATGAAGCATATTGGACAAGGAACCAGCATGTGGGGTGGGAATTTTTCCCATCACAACACGTCAACTCAAATAAATTAATGCTAATTATGTTTTGTTCGGTTTCACTGCCTGAATTTCTAGTTCACACTTTCAGGAAGAAAAAAAAAAACGTGAGATATGGCTAGGAGTCGTTGATAATTGCTTTTTGGTTTCTCCGAAAATAATATCGGTAACTTTCAAAATCATTCAACGTTGTGGACTCCGAAAAAAGATCGATGTTTTCACACACCAAACCAGAGACGGAGGTAGAATTTGGCCTATGTGGTGACAAAAATATGTACTTAAAAAATAAAAAGACAAACTGCATTATGAGGATAAAAAATTAAAAAAATCTGGTGGTGGCGAGCCTATATAATTCGGGGATAAAAATTTAATTTTTATATAATAATTGTATTTTTGAAAACTTTGTGGTGGCGGCCGCCACCTCTTGTTCCCCTTGGCTCCATCCTTGCACCGAACCCTCGGTGATCAGCTAGCTACACTCCGCCCCCTACCCACAAAAAATACAAAATTTATAAGGTTACCAAATGGACACCTCATAGTGTACGTATCATCAAATTTAGACCATGCCAATATTTGTTTTTTTTTTATAACGACCATCTCAATATTTACGTAGTAGAATGTTAGCATTGCTAGTATGTTTGATTAGTACAACTGAGTTAGGCCCTATTCTTCTAACTCAAAAAGTCAGTTTATTGAGATTTTTTAGGTAGGTTATTTTTTCACAGTAAATCATATAAAAGCCGTGAAAAAATCAAAAAGTCAAAAAAAACTTGGTGGAACACCCCCTTAGGGTGTCCGATATTTTTTCTTTTCCCTCTTTTTTATGGTATATAAAAATTTTGTTGCCGCTCAAAAGGGCAAAAAAAAAGTATAAAATATATTTTTCATAACCTTGAGTTCCAGACCTTGCATATAGACCTTATTAGCGTAACACTGTGTTTTCTAAGATTAATAAAAAAAAAAATTTACTGTTAAAAAAAAAACTGTGTGAGTTGCCCAAAAACTAACATGCAGTATTTAAATAATGTTATTCAAAACACGGTGAATTGACTGTATTGGAATTCTTTAATGTTTTCCATGAAACCATTTACTTTGACCGTCAACTCTGAATCATATGATCTTTGACGGTTTCGATTGTGCATTTTGATTCTTTAATTATGGGTGGATTTCGACTTTAGTCGAGCTCTGTGAAACGCATGACCTGTTCGAAATCTGGGTAACAAGTTCGAAAATCTGGGTAACAAGCTTTGACTGGGTTTGGGATTCAGTCGACTGGGTTTTCTTATGTTGAAGAAGAAGAAGAAGAAGAGTTGACTGGGATTGAGTTGACTGTTCTTTTTTGTTTTTTGTTTTTTTTTTGTCTCTTTACCCAATCACAACCTTAATTTATATTTGCAAATCATTTACATTTTTTTTTTTGGAAAACAAGTGACACAACACACAGTTTTCTGTTTTTACTCACTTTTTAGAAAAACAAAAACTTGTTTCCACAGCAAATAGAAAACAAAAAACAAAAAAGTGACAGTGTTCCAAACAAGGCCTATGGGTTAGAGTTTCTTTTTTTTTTTTTTTTGAACAACAAAGAAAATACTAATATTTCATTAATAGTAACAAAATATTTCAAGAGGAAAGAAATAGATTAAAAAAGCTAAAGATGGTCTCAAATCTCTTCGAAATGGAAAATCAAGCCTTCAAGGGCATCAAGAAATGTTAAGGTAAAATACCTCAATGAAGACCAAGACACTATTCACCATCTATCCACTTTTTTTTTCCCTCTATTTTTCCCATTCTCTCTCTCAAACTAATACTCGTTAATAGCCCCTTCTCTCTCTCAATCTAAATTATAATAAATGATAGGTAAATAGATAATAATATTGGAATGTTGAAAGAGATGTGGGTAATTGAAGACTTTTGTGTCGAAGCAAGAGCATGCAAGTGTTACCAAATAGAGAGGAGTTACAATGTAAACCCAAGCTGACCTCGCCTGCCGTCTTCACACTCCCTCACTCACTTTCCCTTTTCCGTGTCCCCATTTTTTCTCTCCGATATCCCTCTCTCTCCCCATTTTTCCTCTCCTTCTCTCCATCGATTCCCGTCGCCAGAGTCTCCATTTGTTGTACACTATTCACTGTTCAATTGGTCAAATTTTGTCTAGTTTGTTGCACTTGCTCTAAGACGACAACTCAAATAACTACTACTTTTTTTCTTTTGACAAAAGAGAGGAGATTTATTAATCCGGAAGGCAAAGATGCCTAAACATCGGAAAGCAAAGAGCCCCATGGGGTCAGAGCGGAAGTCCACAGACCGGACAAACCACTAGAAAGGGCCTTTCGTGCACACTCATGTGCGGCCCGATTACAATTTAGTTTAGCAAAATTAGACTGACACGAGAAAAAAGAGTTCTTAAGAACTAAACAATCTTGCACCAAAACTACGATATCGGACGCCGAAATCTTTGAAATACCAAAACTTCTAATTATCGACTTCGCATTTGATTCAATGATAATCCTCGGAATATTCATAGCAATTCCGAAGTTCAAGCATTCCCAAATCGCTATAGCCTCGGCAATCCTCAGAGAGCTAATACCCATGTGAACGTTTAAAAGAATACTCTACTACTTCAAACCATGCTATGAACACACTTTTTTATGTTATGTTTGGTAACACTACCAATTTTCAATTTTAGTTTTCACGCTCAAAATCTAAACCGTGAGATCTAGCCGTTGTCGCTAATTGCTTATTAACCGTAATAGACTTCGGAAAAATAATGTTCACACATTCACACACTCAAACCACCACCGAACATTACGTGACCCTCTAGCTACGCTCCCGCCCCTACTACGCTAAAATAAATGCTTACACCAATAGGCCAGTTTGTTCATATTTAAAAAAATGAAATTTAGAATGTTTTTTTTTATAACCGGATGTCCGGGCCAGCTTATACGCACTTTGACTGATTCTGGAGCCTTAGAGCCAGAGGTAACGAATGGGCATAACCTCCAATGGCCCAAGAATTTGCTGGCAAATGGAATCAAACCTGAAACCTTAGGTAAGAACAAACCCTTAAGTTCCAAGGCAACACCACTTTGCCAACTCCTTGGGTTAATGAAAATAAAATGTTTGCACCATTCTTAACCTTTTTTTGTTATATTTGTTTTCGTGTTTTGTTCGTTTTTTCTGATTTTTTTTAGATTTGCGTTATATTTTTTGGATTAATCATTCATCTCGGCACTAGGAGTCGAGGTAAAAAATTATGGCCAAAACAAAAAAAAAAAATTCTAAATACGAAAAAAACACCAAACTGTCTATTTTTTTTTTGTCTCAAGTTAAAGTGTCGTCTTATAAAAAAAATTTCAAGTTCGGCCTATATTTTATACTTTTCTGATTCCTCTTACCGAAATTAGACAAAAAAAACTAGGAGAATGGAGCTTTATGTTTGATTAGTACAACTAGTTCAATGTGTCCGATATTTTTTTCTTGCATCTATTTTATATGTATATAAAATATCTTCACCGTCAAAGAATAAGGTGTCTGATATTTTTTTGCAATAAGCTTGAGCTCAAAATATCCCAATATGAATCTAATTAGAGTACGACCACTTGGAGTTACGCTCACAAAGTTTGCCCAAAAACTACTCCTTCCGCTGTAAATTTCTTATCCACTTTTCGCTATGCATACCATTTTTAAATGTGTTGGAACTTTGTGGATCATATGGAGAGGTACCGTGAAGTTCTAATGAAGGCTAGATACGAAGCGAACGATTATAAATACTCGCTATTGTAAAAATCCTAGCAGACTTTCAATCTAATAATAGACTCATCTCGCTCCCGTGGAGTACCCGGATTTGGGGGAACGGCGTAAAATCTTGCTGTCGTTCTTTTTTTACTGTTCTTATTATTTTATTGTGTGCATGTTGATTGATTTAGCACTAACAAAATGTTTTACATTTCATAATTTATAATATTTTCTCTGATTTTTAAAATAAAGTATAATGAATGAGAGATGCTACATACACAACCATCCAACTACAACCCAATCCACAACTCCTCACATACACGCGAGGGCACACACACATTTATTAGGGGTGTACACGGTCCGGATCGGATCGGATCGGATCGGATCGGATCGGATTGGAATGAATCCAATCTTAATCCGCGAGTCACGGTTTTTAGAAAACACAATCCGTGTCCGGACCAAAAGTCTCACGGTTCGGTTCTAATCCGATCCGCGAGTCACGGATCGATTCCGGTTTAATTTATCCACGGATTACCTGTCATACGTAAATTACACAAACAATTTCATCCGGCGATAGGAATTGATAGAGGCAGTTTACAAAGATGTGATGGAGCCATGGAATTGAATCAATTGATAGAGGCAATTCATCCACCAATTGAATCAATCAGTAGAAACAAAGACAAATTAAATCTTTAATACAAAATCCAAAGTATAAAACTCAAAATAGAGACTTAAACATTAATAAACAAAGCAGCAATAGCTTAGTTCAAAACATGGAATAAAAACAAAGAAAGGCAGTTCAAAAACAAAGGCAGCAAAACAAAGTATATGTAGTAGAAGTTTGTGTTACACTTTACCCCCTAGATTTCATAGGGGATAACAATAAAACCCTATATCAAATTACCAATATTTATAAAACTTATAAAATTATTTATATATACATACATATATATATATATATATAAATATATAAATTATACATAATAAATCTCACGGTTCGGATCAGTTAATCCACGGTTTCAAAATCAAAATCCATGTCCAGACCGCGAGTCACGGTTTACTATATTTTGAATCCGTGTCCGGACCAATAATCCACGGTTAAAATCCAAAACGTGCAGATCGGTTCGGTCCGGACCGGATTCACGATTCACCGGTTTTTTTGTGCAGCCCTAACATTTATGAGGTGGGTCACACGTGTATGTGAGGTATTGTGGATTTAGTTGCGGTTGGATGCCTGTGTGGTTAGTATTTTTGATAATGAAAATAGTTAAGATTTATCAAATAAGATTCATATTCCATATATATAATGTTATACATTTTTAGAAATATGAAAAAAAATAAGGCGTCTATAATTATTAGTGAAAGTTGACGGGAAATTTGGGACGGAAAGAGTAATAGATTTAAATAATGCTAGTCAAAAAAATGTGAAGAAATCTGTCAATGACATATGAACTTATTCGAATTCTTTAATGTTTTCCTAGCAACCATCTACTTTGACTTTCAAAAAAGGTAGGTTACTAAACATTTGGAGCGAAGGAAACGTGATTGAAGAGAGGATGTACAATTAGAGACTTAAATTACTTTGACTCGGCACAATATGGTTTGTGTGTCGTAGTATCACGTACGTCGATAGGTTTCTATTTTTTCTTTCATAACACAGTTATACATTTACATGTAATTGTACTGATCATGGAGTATCAATCTCATCGCCCATTTGCTGAGAGCCCAATTAAAGACGTAACAAGTTCCACATAAAATTTCGAACCTGAAATTTTAAACGGAAACAAAATCCCAACGGAGATCATGTCACCTAGGTGGTGTTGTGGTGACGGTCTGTCTTATTCGGATAGTAGCTATGGCTTAACCGGACATTCCACAGCGGGTCGGGAACCCCAATGGTCACGCCCATGGGGGGTTGCTTCACTGGTTGCCCCATCCCACCCTTTTGGCGGTAAAAAAAAACGGAGATCATGTCAGAGTAACTTACGTACCCTAGCCCTATTGTCGGTTTATTTATTTATTTGTTTTTTGACGAAGGAACCACCTCATGGAAGGACCACTAATTGGAGTCGCCTATATATAAAGTGTAAACCTCTGGAAGAGTCGAAGTAACCACCGCCCCAACCCACGAGATAAATTGTGGTACCTACCTTGGAGAGGAGTCGAGGAGTCGAACACTGACTCCTTCCTCTGGGACAAACCCCACGGTTGGTCCCTACTGTTTCTTTTCTTTCGGTCTATCATTTCTGATCACTTTGAGGGTTATTATCGTTTATTCGCAAAAATATTTTGTTCTAACTCTTCCATTTCCCTTTATTTTCATGAAATTGAATAACGACTATTTGATACACTACTGTGTTCATCCAAAACAGTAGACAAACATATCAGACCGAACTGAAATGAAAACAAAAACTGGATATTTACCGCGACTAGGGGCGGAACTACATAGAGGGGGAGTGGCCCGGGCCACCCCGGTTTCATGAATAGTGCTAATTTATACTTTCGGATTACCAAACAACTTAATTTTTTGCTCAAATGATAATAAAACAGCGTTTAAATCATGAATAGTGTGGATTGTAAAAAAAAAATATCGAAATGGGTTTCATTTAAAGACCACATGCTAGTTGAATCAAGCCTTTATTCGTTTTAAACAAAAACGAAGATCAGTATTATAATCACTTTACACTTAACTTTTCTCTCCATATTATTACATAATACAAGTGGACTCTCACTAAAACAACGCCATCTCCAACTCAAAATCCTGGTTCCGCCACGGACCACGACTTTCTAGCTCTATTTTGTAAAGCTCAATGAAATCACATAAGAGATTCAGTCATGTCACAAGACTCGATCGTATCTAGAACGGCATGCATGATTAGTCACATTAATTTATTAGTACTTCATTAAATAGGTCGGTCGTGTACATGCATGCATCTTATGTTACACAAGTTCTATCCTTACGTGACCCTTTTTCCTTCTTACTAATAACTCAAACTTGTTAATTCTTAATTTGAGTCGAAAAATATCTGGTCTGAACATAGAATTTTCGCTTAAATTTAGTTCTAATCATGTTAACCTCCTCACTCAAGACATCGATCCGTAAACCGCAGCCTGAATGATTCAAACTGGAGTATTTTTGTTGACAAAGAAGCTACTAATTTTAATAAGTTAGCTAGAAGTTTCGTGAAACATTGCTGGCATGAAAATAACACATTTTTTAAGTCGGAGAAACCATGTTCTTAGAATACTTTTAGAAACAATATTGGACCAAAAAAGGAAGAAAGAATCGAACATGGCTAAAAAGTCCAATGAACTGTGGTTGGGTACTTTCTGAATAGTCATAACCAATCTATCTATTCAAAGATTTTTTTGTGAACCCACTTATTAATGTTCTCACCAGATTTAAATTAATGTCTCTTTGGCAATAAGATTTTGAGTAGGTGAGCAGTTCCGGTTGGAATTTGGTGGGTGATAGTTGCCACATATATAGATGGCCACCCAAAAGACTACTGCCACAACTATAACAATTTATTGTCCGGTATTTAATTACAAAAGTAATTAAGGTTTTACTATTGCAGCCAAAGGATCATGATCACTTTATAAGAAGAAAAATTCTAAAATCAGTCCAACAGGCTGTCTTTAAGATTTAAAAAAATTATTATTTTGCCATTCGATATATATCAGTGGGGGTTAGCGGGGGAGTTAGTGAGTTAGTCCAGAGGGGGTCTAGAAGCTATTCATAGCCCTAAACCCTAAACGTCTCTGTCGAGGCTCAAACCTTGGCCTCACTTGTGGGAGTACCAGGAGATAACTGCTAGGCTACAAGCCCTTAGTTAAAAAGTTTATTTAAGTGTGTGAAAAGTGTATAAAAGTGAATGGAGATATTTTAAAAAGTGTAAAAAGTACACTGGAGTGCGCATTGTTTTTTTAATTTTTTTTCTGCCTTTATTGTCAGGCCAATGAGCCTGACGATAAAAGGTGGTTATAAAAATTATAAAAGGTGGTTATAAAAATTTGGATTTTGTGCCCTTTTGGGAATTTTTCGGCAAGAAAAAGATATTGTCAAGGAATCATTAGGTCAAGCTCTTTTGGATGAGAGTTGATTAATTCATAATTTTGAGCAACGGAAGATTCTAGCCATTAGAATGATCACTTTATAAAAAGGAAAATTCTAAAAATCAGTCCAGCAGACTGTCATTACGGTTTAAAAAGTGTATTGAAATGTGTAAAAAGTATATGAGTACGTCGGAGTGGCTGTCTTTTGTCTCCTTCTGTGTTTATTGCCAGGTCAGTGAGCTGACAATAGAAGGGTCCTTATAAAAATTTGAATTTTGTGTTTTTTCGGGGAATTTTTCGGGAATAAAAAAGATATTGTCAAGGAATCATTAGGTCAAGCTCTTTTGGATGGGGTGGATTAATTCATAATTTTGAGCAAGGGAATATTCTAGGCATTAGAATGATTAGTGAAAAGCAAAGAAGTTATTGGGTCATTTAATATATGGAAGCTAGTTTTGGTGGCAGGTCAATTTTTTAGAGTTGTGCAAGACATCCAGATCTATCAATGTGGGGCTTTAGAGGTGAAGGACCACAGTACCCTGTGAGAACAAAACATAAGTATGGTTCTTTTTGACATATAATTAAGAGCTCCATTGGGGCAATTGAGTTTTGCATTGAGTATGATAAGACTACTATAATTTCAACCCTAGCTTCAACTTGATGTTATCGTGTCGACGTGATTAATTTGACTTGATCATTCTTGTAAGAATAATACTAATTATCACCTCCGGTGCCTCTCTTTGGCGTTTCAGATCCCCTGTTGCAAATCCCCCCGTGCTTCTGTTGCAGTAATTAATCACCTTTGGTGCCTCTTTTTGGCGTTTCAGATCCCTATTCTAAATTCCCCCTGTGCCTCTATTACAGGGGCCTGCAACAAAGACACAAGGAGAATTTGGAACAGGGGATCTGGTTCCTCTCTTTGGAAGATTAGAAAGAATTACCACCTTAATTGAATAAGTCTTGCACAATTGCATGATTATATATTTTTTCGTGCGGTGATAATAAGACTATCAAATCCGGCGCAATAAGATTACTACTCCCTCCGTCCCTTTTTAAATGATCCGCTTGGGAAACGTGTATTTTGTGGACGTTAAAAAAGGCACTTCCGTAAAACGTTTTTAAATTTTTTTTTGCACCAAATTAAAGTACTCAATGAGCACTTTAATTTGGTGTAAAAAAAATAAAAAAATTATATAGAGAAATATGTTTTTTAGGGGTTTAAAATTGCACGTATTCCCATATGGATCACTTAAAAAGGGACGGAGGGAGTAAAATATTAGGAAGAACAAAAAGCACATGGCGCCGCACCTATATTTATTTTTTTGGTGCATGTCATAATGTTCTCGAAACATTTTCAATACTTTCATAACTCTTAACTTTAGTGCTAAGAGCGCGCGGTGGAACTTAAATTTTACTCTCTCCGTCCCTTTTTAAGTGATTCACTTGGAAAATGTGTATTTTGTGGACGTTAAAAGAGGCACAATCCATAGAACGTTTTAAAAATTTTTTTACACCAAATTAAAGTACTCAATGAGCACTTTAATTTGGTATAAAAAAATTTAAAAAATTATATAGAGAAATATGTTTTTTAGGGGTTTGAAATTGCACGTATTCCCATATGGATTACTTAAAAAGGAACGGAGGGAGTATTAAAATTGTTAAAATTAGTCAAAGAATCAGTTAGTTGTTTTATCATACTTAATTGCTCCACCACTGATATCTTTCCTTCTATGGTCAATTTGGCTCTCCATTAAACCATTAAATGATCTACAGAGCACTCTTTCAGACAATTCAAGCCTTGAAATGGAAGGCATAAATCCAAAGATATGCAGTAGAAAACGAGTCAATTCGAGATATGAGTTTAGAAAAAGAATTGGAAGAATGTTTTGATTACATTTAAAGCCAATATAACTTTCATAAAGCTTGACAATCGCTAGCCGAGCTTCAAAGAAAACTCTATTCCTCATTTTGTATTGTGATTTTCTGTGGATGATTTTAGGCTTGTGAGCCTATGCAATTGCTTCAACAAGACACCAAAACCACGTTGTTTTCCTTTTTGTCTTCTTTGTAAATGGATAGGTCGCACTAAGGGCCGGGCCAGGCTGGGCCTACTTGGTAGCCGTTCTTATTATGCATCTGAATCCTCACTTTACTTCGTCTCTCAATGCAGAGGAAAAATAAAGAAATAAGCCACTGTTACCAACCAGGGCCTAAGATATCACTAGAAATTGCATCAAAATTGACATTCCATCTCCCTTCAAAATTCCCTTAACATTAGTAAAATTCACAGCAATCACATCAGCACTAAGCCCCAAAGCTAGCTTCGTAATCACAACCATGACGCAGCCAACTTCAACCATTGCTACTGACCTCAACAATCGAGTCATTCCTTAAACTCCAAGATGAACAAAACTCTCCCTCCTATTGGTTGAATTAGTGTGAATCTCATCACAAAGTGATATCATGTTTAACGCCGAGCTAATAATACTATCAAACTACTTTGTATTAGACATCAGGCTGAATTATAATGGCTTAACTCATCAACAGGACTGATTGGTATTATTGGGCACCACTCACCTTTTTCAAAAAGACTGGCATCTTTGGTTGATAGAGATTCCCATAGCCTGAACTTCCAAATAGAAAGCCAAGTAGCCAACTAGCTTTCATACACATCTTTGTAGGCAACATTATGAGGGTATATTCTTAACACCCTGTTTTACATCAAATAAAACAAGAATGTCTAAAAGGTAGCCGACCTCGGTTTCCCTCTCGATACAGAAGAAAAGCCAAAAGTTGTAATACCTTCTCAAATGAAGAGGCTTTAATTAGATTGGTACATCTCCAAATCTAACTGCAACGTATAAAATACAAATTGACAGCGGGTACACAAATTACCGGAATGAGTCGAGGAGCATCCGTTTTTCATCACCCTTCCTCTCCAAACTCCTTTGTGAATCTCTCGTGAACGTCAAGGTCTCCTTTGCTTACAGTCGGCCTCTGTCTTGCAAGGACCTTGTCAAAATCTGTTTTAGATATGGGTGGCGGATTGATCTGCACCAAGAAGTATTCAGAACTTAATAAATTTCTTGTCATAACAGTATCCGTACTTATTCCCCATGTAACTTTCAATAGAAGTCATCTCATCATGGCAAGTGAACACTCTACAGATCCAATTAACTTGAAATAATTCTTTTTTTCTCATAAGATGTTCTGCTCTGCACTTAGGGCATGTTTGGATGGCTGCTTTTTACATTTTCATCTGTACATTTTTGCATTTAAGGTGTTTGGGTGGAATAACCAAATATGAGCAATGGGAAAATGAGTTTTTGGTTTTTGAGTTTATAGAAAAGAAGTGAGAAGTGGGGGAGAGGAGCTTTTTGACTTCTCATTTTCCACTTTTCTCATTTTGGTTAATAAAAAGACCTACAAAATGTATTTTGCACATATCTCCCAAACATTACTCCTATTATAAAATGCATTCTACACATATTTCCCAAACACTTTACAGATTCTATATTCTGGTCATAATTCAAAAAGTTAAAAAATTCAAATTGAAAAAAGCTAAAAAGAGGCTCCCAAAACACCCCCTTATTCTCTTTCCATTCTACAGAAGCCATTTCAATATGGGAAGTGTAAACTCTTATTCTTATTCAAGGAAAACTGGATTAGCTTAATTTGCACGGGACCGATTCGCTTAAAAGATCTAGCTGTACCTTTGAAGCTAGTCCTTTTGCAGCAAGATCCTGCATGGTGGTCTGGACAGCACCTGATTGTTTTGGTCTACATGGGATCCACGTATCACTAGGAGTCTTCATGAAAAACATTGCATCTTGGGTTTTCCGTACAGGTTCAAAGAGAACATCCTTAACCTAACACAGCAACAACAGAAAAGAGAGATAGATGGTAAAGCTAATTTACTCCTCTAGTCCTTTCAATGAAGGACATGCTACTTAAAAATAAAGAAATTAGTAAAGCAACTCATTAGGCTCTGTACTTACGCAGACAGAAATATCCGAACCAGAAAAACCTTCTGTTTTACGAGCCAAGTTTTCAAAGTCACTTTCCGTCAAGTTGTGAGGGGTATCTCCTAAATGAACCTGCAGAAGTAAAAGTCACTAACAAGTACGATGCTATTCAAATCCCAGAGTACAGAAAAATGGGCGCATTGGCTAAACTTTGTTGGATGTTGAGGAGAAACAGGTTTGTTACTTTGAACATGTGTTGCCGTGCCTTCAAATCTGGAAGAGGAATATAAATGCGCTTGTCAAACCGGCGCCGGATGGCCTGTACTAACTATCTATTAGCCACAGCATTATGAAAATCTTGACTGACAAATGCAAAAACAGAAAACAGTCGGGTTGAAATACCCGGCCTTACCTGATCCAAAGCATATGGAGTGTTTGTTGCTGCAAGAACAAGGACTTTGTCATCATTGTGTCCTACACCCTGGAAATGTTATTTCGTAAGGATAAGGAGCAGCCCTGGGGAAATAGATGACAAACAAAGCAAAAGAAAGAAGGAAAAGGGGGGCAAACAAAACGAAAAGAAAGGAGAAGAAGACAGAAAGCAAGTGATGAACTGTTAATGGGTTTAAGTAGGTTGTTTAATACCCAACATAAGGCGCTAAATCACCATAGAAAACCTAATAACTTGGATAGGAAACAATAACTTTCTACTTGCACCCCATCTAATTCAATGGGACAAAGACAGGTTTTATTTCACCATTAACAAAGTCGTGAAAGAGCAGAGGACATACATTATCCACCAACATCTTTACAATATTCAAAGAGTATTCACCTCTTCCAAATGAATACGGGAAAGTCAGAGGCCATACATACCTGCATCTGCACAAGAAGTTCCGTCTTAATACGTCTGGAAGCTTCACTTTCATTGCCTTCTCCACGCTGGCCACATAAGGAATCTATCTCATCAACAAAGATGATAGAAGGTGAACTATGACGAGCCATTTGAAAAAGGTTTGAGACTAGCTTTTCGCTTTCACCCATCCACTTGGAAACAAGGTCTGATGAAGATATACTGCACAAAAACAGCAGTTGGCACTTGCCAACTTGGTGGCCTAAGCTCATGAACACATTAATAGTTGAAAACAAAGAAGCGCAGACGAAACAAGTGTATGCTTACACAATATGACAGCCAAACAGATAAAATGCTTCTATCAAGACTAGAATTGCATGTGTGCCACATATGTCGCCCCGAAGTAGAATATTTAAATTTATGTCTTGCTTATGAACTGGTAAAATCAGAGCACAGCAGTAGAATTTGTTCAATACTTCTACAGATAACATATAATTATTTGTAGGCAAGGATATCTTTTTTCTTTCCTTTTCCTTCTCTACAAAGAGAAGTTTCAGATTGGGGTTTGCAGAGTTTGATGGGGCTTATGGCGGCATTGTACACACTGACAAGTTTAGGGTGGGCGAAGATTGGTTAAATGTAAACATATTTTGATTTAGGAGTTTCCATGTCGATTCTTTCTGTAAGGCTTAGATGGTTGACATGTTAACACTTCACCAAGAAGTACAATAAGGGTCACAGGCAGTAGCGGGTCTAGAAATTTCACATGGCGGGGCAACCTATAACTAACAATCCTAGAAATTTATTTTCTGTACTAAACGGGACGAGATAATATGTGTACATTTATAATGCCGATTTTATCACAACTATCCGTAAATAGGCACAAGCCCTCGTACTTCGAGCAAAAATCACAGAGACTGCTCGAAAAATCACAGAGACCACCTCAACTTAGAAAATCGATACTTACACCCCTCATACTTTGGACTAGAATGCAAACACGGATGACGTCAATGAATACTCCCTCCGTCCGGATTTGTTAGTCCATTTTGGGAGTTCGTGCCACTTTTTAAATGATTAAATCTTATAATTTATAATGTTTTATGTAATTTTAAAAACATTGTCTTATAGAACTAATCGAGATCTATCAAACAAGATCTATATTGGACATATAATTACTTACCAATTTAAAGATATCACTAATTTTTTATCCGGTTGCAATAGAACGAGGGACAAACAAGTCCGGATTGAGGAAGCACAATAAAAAGGCAAAATGAAATCAACCCATTCAACTTTCTTTTTGTCTCATTTTCTACAATTCACACTTGCCATGTTTTTTTTCACTGTTCCTTGCTCTTTAATATTTTTCCCTCTTCTTTGAAATCCTATCCATTGATCAATGATGATGGTTCGACCAAACCGAAACAAAAAACACATGTATCACAATTGATGATGGGATTTTCTCTAACATTCATTTAGCACTTTTAATACACCAAACAAAAAAAATCCCATCAATGAATAAGTAACTTAGAGTTGTGGTGGTTGTATTCACCAGTGCTGGACTATTATTTGTGTACCTGTAAAGAACATTGAAATGCTAATAGTTGTCCAGACATTGAACCTCTATACCAAAAAGAGCATGTCCTATAAACTGTCAATTAGAGTATTCACACAAGAGCTCACTTTTAAGTTATATTATGCAGTTCATTGCAGCAAATGTTCTCTCTCTGAATCAAAGAGCAGGGAAGAATAGGTTGTGCGGTTGTGCCTCATCCTATCTATATATGTACTGTGGATACTTCTAGTTACTTAATTTGGAGCATGTATTCATAGTATTTTCTACAATCAATTGCATTATTACCTCTTATCGAAAGGTTGAGAATAGCCACATCCAAGCTCAAACCCTTATCATTTGGTTTGTACATAGGAATGGTGGGTTGAGTTTGGGTAAGAAGATAGAGACCTCGAGGGATCCCAAAATTGGTGCAAAGGTTGACAAGATGAAGAAAAAGAACAGTTATATAAGTCCAAAAGTGGACTTATATTGTACATCACCAAAAATTACAGATCGAACCATAAGGCAAAAAGTAAAAGTTAACCTTTTATCTTTTGAATGATGTGCAAAAAATAAAAGGTATGCTCTAATTTAATAGGATACTTAATTATTGGAAATATATGTAAGCATTAATACATTTTTCATAATTTTGAGTGGGGGCATGTGACAGCAGGCTCCCCTAAGAGCTTCTGCCTCTGGTTACAGGGCTCTCCACATATTAGTCGTTTTTGTGTGCGTGTGGGTGTGTTGTGCACATCAAAAGATGTCCTCAGGAAATTGGGTTGCGTAAGTAGGAATATTCACCACAAAGTGACGACTGGTTGTGGAGTTGAGCAACATTTCCGTTCAAGGTGGAGTGCACCCCAGGAAGTGGGTAGAAAATAGCAAAAACATATTTTTCTTAACCGCTTTTTGTTTAAATACATCAACGATACATAATCTAAAAAAATTATGCAATATATACTACAAACTAATGTTCAGGACGTATCCCCATACCTGCACCCAATTAGAGGCCACATTTCCCAGTACGATTTAAGTTTAGGAAGGTCTGACGCTTGGACTGGCACCCGCACCCGATACGCGCATCTGAGTCCATGTAATCCAGTGACTTAATAGGTTTTTATTTTTTTTCAAGTCAGGTGTCCAGGCCGGCTAGTGTGCGGGGGTCCCAAAACCAAAGCAAAGCTCCGTATGGAAGGCTTTGGCTTGACCACTGGGCCAACCCCCTTGGGGTTCCGGTTTATGGGAGGTATTGGGTGCAAGTCTCACTTGACATTTGTTCCCTGTTTGTATTCTACTTAATCCCATGGCATTATGGCTCCGTCCTATGTTATATGGACTTTGGAAAGAATGTCGAGGGCTGGTACGCGTATAAGTATTGGATTCACCTAATTTTCATTCCAAGGATACACGAACGCCAAAATATTTAAAATCCTCTAGATATAATTTTCATTTTCTAGGTTAAATGGTGTTTGATTAAATCTTTTGGACCTTTTGGTGAATACAGTGGGAGTTCAACTCATAGTTCGCGAAAATTTGAATTAAAAATATGCTTGCAAAGTTATTGTACAACTCAACATGTCCAACACGAATTCAATGCTAATCTGGGTACGTCATACATTTTAAACAAGCCATGTAAAATAGGCTCCCTCTATGTTTCCATATTTCCATCTCCACATGCAAGTGGGAGAGAGTGTTGGGTAGATTGGTTTATATTGTTGAACCCATTTCCTAGCAACTTAACCCTTTAGGACAATTGGTGACTTAACATGCTAAAATATCAGCTTTATGCATAAGAAAATCATAAAATAGACTAAATCGACCTAATGATTAGGTGCACGTCTAGGTGACTCATGCAGATGCACATCCATGCAAGAAGAATTCCAGCGGTTTTTGTTAGAATATTGTTAGTGGAGAGTTAGTCCCACAATGCTTATCTAAGTCTTGTACTAAGTGATCTCATAATATAAATAAGAATTATGTGTGTTAGGGTTAATTAACACCCTACACGCTTCTTTTTTCCTCTCTAAACTACATGGTATCAGAGCTAGGCTTCCGGAGGCTTTTGGACAAGACTCTATGTCGTTGATAGTTGGTTTCCCCTTTGTTTGTCGTTGATGGTTGATAGTTTTCGTATGTGTTGAATCGTTTATTTACCTCACCACGTGCGCGCCTAGCTCTGATACCATGCTAAAGCATCCAACTCAAAACCAATTGGCAATTGGCAATGAGTGGAGAGGCTGCCCAGGTTCATATACTAGCTTTGGAGGTTATA
This sequence comes from Gaultheria prostrata, assembly GCA_036023075.1. Taxonomy (NCBI): domain Eukaryota; kingdom Viridiplantae; phylum Streptophyta; class Magnoliopsida; order Ericales; family Ericaceae; genus Gaultheria; species Gaultheria prostrata. The sequence continues at coordinate 9,577 of JAXBDA010001991.1, read as the reverse complement.
ATTAACTAATGTGGGACAAGCTCTAACAATTTTGATAATAAATAGGAGTGTCCTCTCCATATGAGCTTAGAAGTTTGTTTCAAAAAAATTTGTAAGCCACAGAAACGTGTGTTCCCCAAAGAACCCGGAGCATTTCAGGATCCAAAATATCACAACGATAACAAAACAAAATCGGACGTTACCCAACTTAGAATTGTTTGTGTTCCATTGGTGATAAGTAATAACCAGTGCCCACAAAAATACTTAGAATTTTCCTAGCAAAGACTCCATGGCTAAAGCGTAAAAGACCTACTTCACTGTAAAATCACCTTCCTCATTGCTTGATTTGGAAACCCATTAGAATTCCAAATGGAAACGAGAATCAAGCACTTTCCTATGAAGGGTAACCTCATAGAAGGCCCACTTTAAAGTAAATGTCTCAAATAATATGCCTTCATCGCACCCTAGCCATGCTTGAGGCGCTCCTAATTCCTAAACACTTTTCAAAAACCTCATCCTCAGCTACACTCCTAAAACCAACTTAACAATCGCAAAAGTATCCCTTCTTCCCAACAATTATGGAATTACAACGTTCCTATAGACGCTAATAGAGCCCCTTGATAATCCACACTCTAAGATCCTAGGCTCTTGATGGCCTTTGAGAAGAGATGCACTCACACTAGAGCAAACCCTCTCAACGGACATGGACACAGGACATGGGAATTCTTAAAAATGGGCACGGATTGGGGACAGGGCAAAAATAAAAAAAATACAAAAATATACACTTTTCTTTTGATATATAAGATATCTACACTAATATGTATTGGCTTATATACCAGTACACACACACATACATATGATAGGTATAAACCCACAAAGCGATGGAAATATCCAAATCCATGTCTTATTCTTTTCAACAATCCATACTTGTCAAGAATTCAATTCATAAAAAAAAGAAAGTAACTTCTTTTTTCCTGTTCAGAATCTTCAGATCAACAAAGTCATGATATTTCACTTCATTTATTTTGTAGTTTACATATAATGGATTTACCTAAACCAATACATGATTTTCTTTTAGTCTTCCTGGGATTGGGTCTTATATTAGGAAGTCTAGGAGTAATATTACTTCCCAATCCAGTATTATGTAGCCCCTCAAGACAAACAAAAGCCCCATCTCTGTGGTGAAGCCTTCACAGCACACTTAGAAAGTTGTCCCAGATATCCAATAGAACGACCATCAGAGATAAAAGGTATTGGCCGGATACTATTATCCGTTGATATGAAGCACCACAGTAACTGTCTAATGAAAAAGTACTTTGGGGCGGACTGCGGACACCAGAGCCCAGGCCCGTTTCTCGCAGTTCTACAAGCGCTGGCGCCAAAAGACAGCCCAACCCATGTCCTTGTGGTTGGATGATGATATGTGTGGGCCCGACTGGAGATTTTATCATCAGTATTTATCTAGTTTGTTATTTTGCATATTTATCTAGTTTGTTAGTTAAGTTTTTTATTTGATTGGTTGGTTGTTATCTAGGGTTTCCATGTACCACTTTGTGGGAGCCTATTTATAGGGACTCGCATATTTTATTTGAGTCATTGATTGAGTGAACAAAAATATCGTTTGATGAGTTGGCACATGGATTCCAATTCACCCTTAGGTACAGGGAGATCTAGGGTTTGTTACTTGTTCTACATCAGTTTCATATCAGAGCAAACATCGATCTTGTTTGCTATTTCTATACTCCTTTCTTTCATCAACCATGGGTTCAAGGTAAGCCAATAAATCAAGTTTCATCACATTTCCGCATCTTCCGCATCAAGTTTTTGCTGCCACCCTAGCCCAAATCAAAGGCGAAGCATCTCCAGTTGCCATTTCACGTTCCAAACTCTAGAGAAGAAAGTCCATGTCTTTTTTATTCTGAAATAGATTAGAAAGTTATTTTGTTTCTCTATATTCAGTTTATTGTTTTCCTGTATCAGATTATTGGCAACTTTTATCAGTTTTCAGCACACCACCCATTACAGCTGTACTCTTGATCCATTACTCAAACCCCAACTTAACCTACCAGCCCACCATCAACCCAAATTCTCTACGCCACATTACAGCCCACTAGCCCAGTACCACAGCCCATTAGCCCGTTACCTATATTCCATTGCCCATTTCTACAGCCCATTACCACAAGCCTCTGTCCAAACCTCCACACCAGATCTTTACAAATTTACCCCAGCCCATTGCACGAGACCCATTCCCCTGGTTTCATCGGCATCACTTACCACCAGCCACGACATACGACTAAACATTCATTGGATCAACACCACACCACTGCAACCCAATGCCACCGCCGGATTTCAAACCTTTCGCTAGCAAGCATCCCCCCTCTTTGGTAATCTCTCCTCTGCGTCAATCATCACGGCACCATTTGGCAGTCCGTAACTCCATACGGTCGAACCAGCGACCCGTCTTATCACCGGTCGAATCCAGTGACCCAACTCATCACAGATAGAACCCAATGACCCGTTTTCTCACAGGCCGAACACAGCGACCCGATTTTTTTTCACCCGTCGAACTCAGCGACCCGACTTCTCACCGGTCAAACCCAGCAATCCGATTCCTCACGTCACATCACTCAAGCACCCGTTTTGCGCCTTCCTAACTTCTTCAAACCCTTTGAGGTGGATTGTGATGCTTTGGGAGTCGGTATCGATGGCGTTCTCAGCCAAAAATGACATTCAATTGCCTTCTTTAGTGAGAAGCTTAATGAAGCTAAACAGCTGTACTCCACCTATGATTGGCGTCATTACCAACCCCCTAATGAGTTTGTGCTCTATACTGATCACGAAGCCCTTCGTTATCTCACCTCCCAAAAGAAGCTCAATACTCGTCATGGTCACTGGGTGGAGTTTCTCCAAGTGTACACTTTTGTCCTTAAGCATAAGTCTAGCGTTGAACACAAGGTCGCCGATGCACTCAGTGGACGCATCACCTTACTTTCTGTCTTGGACGTCAAAGTCACCGGGTTCGAGCCTTTGAAAGAGGATTACCTCACTTGTCCGGACTTCCAAGAAGCCTTTGAGGAGTTGTTGGGCAATCCTCTTACGGCAATTCCCAATTTCTATCTCTATGATGGATACCTTTTCAATGCCAATAAGCTCTGTATTTCCTGCACTTCGGTAAGGGATTTTCTCATACGGGAAGTTCATGGTAGCGGCCTTTCAGGCAACTTTGGTCAAGATAAGACTATTGAGGAGGTGGAACGTTAACTTTATTGGCTGAGCTTACAATGGGATGTTGGCAAAATTGTAAGTTAGTGTCATACTGACTCGTACATGTCAGTTAGCCAAATAGCGTAAACAAAACACTGGCCTTTACACCCTCCACCCTATCCCTGATTGTCCTTGGCAAGACATCAACATGGATTTTGTCATCGATCACCTTTCGCAAGCACGACTCCAATTTTGTGGTGGTGACTGTTTCTCTAAAATGTCTCATTTCATTCCATGTTCCAAGACCTTTGACGCGTCTAGTGTCGCCAAGCTTTATTTCGATGATATTGTCAAGCTTTATGGCTTTGCCAAAAACTATTGTGTCTGATAGGGACCGCATTATGAGTTACTTCTGGAAGACTTTATGGCACATGGTAGGCACCAAGCTCAAGTTTAGCACTGCCTATCATCCCCAAACAAATGGACTAACTAAAGTTGTCAATCACAGCTTGGGTAATTTGCTGCGTTGTTTGGTGAGCGAGAACAATCGTAACTGGGATGCCATCCTCTCGACTACCCAATTTGCGTACAACAGCTCAGTCAACAGGTCCATTAGTATGAGTCCCTTCGCGGTTGTCCATGGCTATAAACCAAGGAAACCAATCGATCTTATTCCCATGAGTCCCCACGCGCGGGTCTCTAAGTTAGCGGAATCTGTCATTTGTCGTATGCATGACATGCATACTTCAATTAATAAACAACTACAGGCTAGTAATGACCAATATAAGGTGCCATCTGACTCTCGTAGACGATTCTTGCAGTATCAAGTAGGTGATTATGTCATGATTCGGGTTCGTCCAGAGCGGTTACCATCCGGTGCCGCCCCAAAACTGCAGCCCAAGCAGGACCTTTCAAAGTCCTCAAGAGAATTGGCCCCAATGCATATGTGCTTGATCTTCCATCCGACTATGGTATTAGCTCCACTTTTAATGTTGCGGACTTGAGTGCATACAAGAGTCGTGTGTTTATTCCTCCTGATCCGTTTGATAACCCCTCACCTCCACCAGTCGGCCTGCCTACTGCCACACCTAACCTTTTTCCCATCCCAACAGCACCACAAGATTCTAGGGGTGAGCATAGGTTGGGTTTGAGGTTCATCAGCCACCAGGCCCGATCCAATAGGGTTGCATTTTTCGAGGACCCAAAACTGACCGAATAACCTAGTAAATCCGATTGAAAATCAGATGCGGTTTGGCGGTCGGGTCGGCCGGGTTGAGACAACTCCAGCAACATAAAACCTTATAAACAACTCAAGAACCTTACAAACTTCAAAAATATATAGCCATGGAACCAACTTCCTGGTTTTCTTCCAAATCAGACACCGATTGAGAGACAAGGATTAAAGAGAGGTACATAGAGGCTTCTTGTTCAAGTTCGCCAGCGTGAGAGAGAGAAGCCCAAGAGGTGGACATGGTCGGTAGCTCAACGACTCACAGTGGTGCAGCGGCTGTTTAGAGAAGAAAACAAATAGGGTTTCTTATAAGTTGTTTATGCCTTGGAAGAGGGAATAGTGGTGCAGCGGCTGATAAGAGAAAAAAAGAAATAGGGTTATGTTTATGCCTTGAAAGAGGGAATTGTTTAATGATTTATGGGAGGAGAACTGAAAAGGAATGATTTTTTTTGAAACAGGGAAAGGAATGGGGTGACTATTGACCTTTCTGAAACTTGTGTAACCTCATAAATTCGTACATTTCCATATCAGCAAAGCCGTATATATACCTGTTCTCCAATGCAATAGTATAGTCGGATCGGGTCTCAAGTTCGCCATATTTTGACCCATGATCCGACCCCTAAACCCGAATTTTAGGAAAACTCAACCCAAATCCGACCAAAATACAGATTGAAACCTCCCAAAACCCTACAGGTCAGGTCAGGTCAGGTTCGCTAGTTTCGGATATTTTTGCTCACCCCTACAAAATTCCATTGAGGCTATTTTAGATGATCAGATTGTGTGTGTGTGTGTGTGTGTGGGGGGGGGGGGGGGGGGGTTAGCGGTTCTTGGTTTGTTGGGCTGGGCAACCTGATTCGAATTCTACATGGATCACTCGAGATGACTTGCAGCAGCTTGCCCCTGATTTACTTAAGTTCTACCAAAGCGGCCTCGGCCCACAGTGTATCACCTCCGTCTATCTAATGTCTCCTAATGCAGCTACGAACGGCAATGCTTTGTGGAAAGCGGGCATTGAAAAAGACCCTACAGAGTTGGTTTTTCCTCACCCCGCGAGAGTTGGTGTGGACACCAGAGCCCAGGCCCATTTCTCGTAGGTCTACCATAGCCGGCGTCGAAAGACATCCCAACCCATGTCCTTGTGGTTGGATGATGATATTGGTGGGCCCGGCTAGAGATTTTATCATTAGTATTTATCTAGAGTCATTAGTATTTATCTAATTTGTTATTTAACATATTTGTCTAGTTTGTCGTTGGTTGGTTGTTATTTAGAGTTTCCATAGATCACTTTGTGGGAGCCTATTTAAAGGGACTCATATTTTGTTTGAGTCAGTGATCGAAGGAATAAAAATATTGTTTCTTGAGTTGGCACAAGGATTCCAATTCACCTGTACAGGGATACCTAGGGTTTGTTACTTGTTCTACATCATACTTGATTCCAATCTAAGAAGCATGGACACTAAAAAGAAAGTGTATCCGTGTCCGACACATATCAGACACCAACACTCCTTATACACTTAGACACATGTCTACTACTCTTTTTCAGAGTCCATTACTAGAAAATACATATCTTAATTCTGACACATGTTCAAGACTTTCTAAAATGCGCCTGGCACTTCTTTCGCGTCTATGAGTAAGAAATGAATATTTGCTTGGACACTTGCTAACATGTGACTATCAAATATTAAGAAAGTTGAAAAAATAGTAATACTTGCAATTTATCATATCAAATTCAATGAAATTTGTTAAGGATATTTTGAGAAGTTCAAACCATGCAAATGTCTCATTCTTTAAGATTTTTTAAGTGCTATGTCAACAAGATTCTTCATAAGCTATTGTATCTTGTCTATTATGGAATTTGGGACATGTACTTATGTTGATATAAATGCATTAAAATATAGCTAGAGATATATAATATAATTGAACGTATCCTCAAGGCATCCGACTATCCATGTCCCAAATAATTCTTTCGTGTGTCCATGCCATGTTGTATCCGTGTCTTGCGTCCCTATCCATGCTTTTTAGATTCAACCACTAAGGAGTACATACTAATCCCTACAAAATATTATCAAACAACTACAGGTCCAATGAGAAGCAAAAAAGTGAGCTTTTCCAAACATTCTTTTACAAGGCATGTTTAACGTTCACGAGTTCCAGCTTTTTTTTCAACCAAATATCCAATCCATATCAAAGAACACAGACTGCTAGTTGCAAAGATTAGATCAAGGTAGCACAACCGTATTTTTCCTCCCTTCTCTTTTCATAGGTATACTGTTTTCTATTGGCTACTAAGAAACATGCCACAAGCAACAAAGGAGGAAATAAAAGGATAAGAAAAATGGCAAGCAAAATGGTTGTACGTTGACGAATAATTTACCTGAAAAAGGTAGAGTCTGCCTCAGTTGCGACAGCCTTGGCTAGGTACGACTTCCCTGTTCCAGGTGGACCATATAAAAGAAAAGCCCTCCATGGCCGCCTCTTGCCTAAAAGAAAGTAAGAAACCAACAAAAAAAATGATAATGTGGAACCAGGTCGCTATTTTGTAAGGTACACGTATTGCTGCTTAAAAATAATAGTGTTAAGATCCGATCAGATCAGATCAGATCAGATCAGAAATGATAACAAAACCATGATTTCATCATTCAACACTACACTATTGGGCAAAAAATTGCTTCAGCATGAACAGAATAAAAACAGTATTCGCCCTGTCCCCTTATCCCCCATCAGTGACAGATAAAGCATCTTATCACACTGCATATGCAAGATAAGTCAGAGCAGTTACGTACGAGGCGTTTTACTAAACAACTCTTTTCAGTGTGTTGCAAAGAAGAAAAGCTATAACCACACATTAGTCAATACATGATGACACCTTAGACCTGTTTAGGTCCAATGGTCGACAATCATCTCCATTAACCTCTTCCACGATTACGAATTAACCTTGAGACTTCACTTGTGGAAGTCATTTATACTGATTTACTGACAGTCCATAGGTCTTAATAGTGGAACGCTAGAACATGCCAATGTGAGGTGGAGGAGTAAGTAACCAAGTAGGAGAATATCTCCGATGCACTAAGGTTTGTTTATCTCCGACTAATTAATTCAGAAGGTCCCTTTGAATTCAAAAAAATGTAGTTGAAGAAGTGGGGCTGTGCGTAAAAGGTAAGACTTATGTGCAGTGGTCGGTGTAAGAGTTTCAGTCATGTTATTACTAGGAACTCAAACTTGAAGGTCTTGGAGGAAAGCATATAAACACAAAACTGTTTAAATGCATATGTAGTGTGATAGGAATAAATGATAATACATCCGTCCTTGAACAAGACCACCAAATCTAAACAACACAGTTGTGTAACCAGGATTAAAAAAAAAAAAAGACTAATCTCTAACCCAAGATTTAATTACAGTCTTTTCACTTATTTTCTCCAATCAAGTCCAAATTACTTAATTCCAAAACAAACCAAATCCATCCAAACTCAAAGCACAACAACTAGCTCAATCAGTAAACAACTAAACACCAGAACCAATAACATTTAATAGCAAACTCGTAATCCACAATATATGAGATTTCAATAAGTCATTCTATCTTTGACAATATATAGACTAAAAAAAAAAAAAATTGACATCTACTCTGAAACAACAATGTTATAGTCTTCTACTTTAAACAAAACAAGTAACTCTATGACATCAAGATATCAAAGAGTCATAACATATCTAATCACAGCTACTTTAACCATGCTCAAAACATACCACCACATTGAAACAATTCACACCCATGTCACCCAAAAAAAGTTAAAAAATTTATCATAGTTATACCTCATTCCCTTCGAGCAAGTCCATAGTAATCAATTCCAAAACCGACCACCCAAATTCCATCTAAAATAAAAGCACAGCTACTAACCCAACCATTAACCAAACAAAACAATTCGATTCAATTCAATTAGCTGTTTCTGAAACTAACCAACAAAGAACTGTGGGAATTTAACAGGCAATATAACCGCCTCCTGCAACGCTTGCTTGGCGCTCTCCAGCCCCGCCACGTCATTCCACTTCACATTCGGCTTCTCCCTCACTATCGCAGAGTTCAATCCGGCCCTCAGCTTCGCCTGCTCCCCGTCCTCCCCCTCCCCTCCTCCGCCCTTCCCCTTTGTCTTCGGCCGGGCCACCACCGCCGCGTCCCCGTTTGCAGCTGGCCCAGCCCCACCGCCTTCGTCGAGCACGGCCCTGATCTCCTCGGCCCGCCGCAAGTACTCAGTGAATTTCTGGGTTATGGCCTCCTTAATCTTAGGGTTCTTTTCGTACTTCAAGTGGGTTCTGAAGTACTCCAAAGCGTTCATGTAGAGAGGGAAGGCCTTCGCGTAATTACCTGCATTGTCCTCTTGCACCGCTTGCTTCACGTACTCGATCGCTTGCTCCTTGAAATTACTGTACATCTTCGCACATATATATGTGCGTGTATACCTATATATATAGCTATGTATCGATGTGTGCAATTGAAAGGGGGAAACCCTAGAAATTGAAGAGGATTTGGGAAATCTAGAGATTGATCTGAGAGATTGATCGGAGGTGGAGAAGAGGTCAGCGATGAATAGGGGATTCTTCAATTTGAAGTCTTGAATCAAATTGGTCCTGAAATTTGTTGAATATGACTGGTTTGTCCGTGTTTGTGTTATGAACCTATGGTCGACCAAGGGGTACGCGTGATGAATATGTAGGTGCCCATGTGTGAATTTTTAAACTCCAAGGACATGGCTAGCCAATTAAGATTCTGTTTAAGAAAGCGTACCTCACATTTTTCAATCCTTGTAGTTTGACACAGATTTCACTTAGGTCCATATTCCTTGAAATTTGAACACATGAAGAGTGCAAATTTCATCCTCGCCAAATAAGGGTGAACAAAACACTCACCATGATTGGTTGAAATGATATGGGATCCATCACAAATGATGTGGATCCCACAATAAAGTGATGTCATGTTTATCAAAAAGTGTATTAATTCCGTAGTCCCTACACCACTTCAACCAATCAATGTGGTGTGGGTGAATAAATTTGCACTCTCTTTACTAAGGAACACAACTTAGATAAAATAATAGGAACCCAAATAAGATACTTCCTCTATGTCTTAATATCTATCTATCTTTTCTTATATATTATTGCTTAATGACTATTAAT
>JAXBDA010001990.1:0-47627 GCA_036023075.1 Gaultheria prostrata | reverse complement strand
TCCCCCGCGTGTCCCCTTCCAAAAAATAATTTAATTTAAGCGACACGCCACATGGCGTGTCCAATACGTGTCCCCGCGTGGGACACGCGTGTCGCCGTGTCCCCGTGTCCGATACGTGGACACGGCGCCGATACGTGGACACGGCGACCTCTAGAAGTGTTGGTGCTTCATAGCACACACATATAACGCAGGAGATCAGAGTGTGGAGAGACTTCGGACGAGGCAGCAAAGAACAGAGAGCACTGGGCATGCAATGGTAGCTGCGAACAGAATCCAACCCTTGATGTCTTCAGCTCCAATGATCGGTTAATCTTCTAGTCTAGGGTGAGATGAAGGTTTACTTCCGAGTAGCATGAATTTTGTATTGGTTAAAGACTATTCATTTAAACCTTGGTTGTATGATTATGCTTCTACTTTACATGAATGGTCTGAATAGTTCTTATTTTTCTCTACCAGTTGTGTTTGAATTCTAGATTCCAAACACCATCATACAATCTTGTGTGTTATTGATTCTTGAAATTGGTTGAGATAGGCTATGCTTGGCAAGACAAGTCGTGCTATTAGACGGATTGTACTTAGATACGGCTCGTGCTAGTAAGACGATTTGTAGCATGCTGGGATATTCTATGCCAATCGATCATTCAAGACCATTTTGCGTTATGTTGAAAGAATAGTTCTTAACCAGGCAAAAATCATACTATGAGGAGGAAACCGGATTCAATACCCTAGACCTTTCCCCCATTTGCTTTACAAAATCAGATTTTCTTTCCGTTTTCTTAGTTTTAAATTACAAAACCAAAATTCAAATTTCGTTCTTGAATTGAAATAGAAATTGGTTGGAACCGATTCAAAGACGTGTTCTTGTCCCTGTGGAACGATACTCGGACTTTTGCCGCTATTCTACGGAGTAGTTGTAATTGTCTTGTTTTAATTAATAATTTTGGCACGGTAACGACACGGTCACACTAATAACAACATGCAAGCAGAGTAGTTGTGGTGAAATAGAAAAACAAGATGCCAGGAAGGTTAGAGTATTAACCTTCACAGTATCCCAATTGGGTTGCTTTGTATTAACCGCCTCCCAAAGCGAGCGAGTAATCATGTCTTCAGTACAAAAGATAACCTGCAGTGTGTACTTGAGTGTAAAACCCGTAATGATGGATGTGCAGATGCTGTTCCAAAAAGTATCAATGCATGGTTTTTGGATCCAGAAAAAGTTAAACTCTGTTCATAATGATAGTATTACATTTCATTTTGTATATAAGAGAGAACTTGGCATAAAGAGGTAAACAACCACTACAACCTGGAAAACACAGTATTAGTTAGCTAACAAATTCCAGAGAGAATCTCTTCTTAACTATACTCGATTAATGGAGCTTTTCTTGGTAAAACATTTGTTTCTACTCTTTTTGCTCCCTAAACGTTTCTCTTTCTCGAGAAAAACAAGAAAGCACATGAAAACCCCCTCAGCTCAAGAAGAGAACATTAACAAAAATCCTGAACAATGTTTAAGGACTGGGTTGTGGTAGTTAAAACACTTCAGGTTTAAAGTTCTTTGTAGAGGCAAATTTTGAACAAATTGAAAACGAGAAAATAGTTGGCAGCGTCCAGAATAAAAATACAATATTTCAAAATCTTGAAGCTATCTTTACCAACAAAAAGGCTCCTTGTATACAGTTCTTTGCCTTATCTCCTTAGAAACACAATACAGATGGGATAGAAACAGATAAAAACTATCTTGAAAGTTACCTCTAGGAATTCACCATCCAAATCTTTCAAAAGCTTCCGTATCTGCAACGAGGTACGCACCCTTAGGGACTAGGTACACAGGTTATGAATTCAGGCACGTTTTTTTCAGGAAGCTTTTGATAAGGTCCATTCAACATGATGAAGGTCAATCACGGATACTGTCTTAGAACTTATAAGGAGAAAAAGAGAGAGAATCTTTTGGTCAATTAGTCATCTATATAAGGAATATCCAGGAATCAAGCATGCATAATGTGTATAACATGGCGTCCAATCCCTCTATTCTAACCTATCCAACCTTATCAAAACTTTCCTCAATGATGACAACCACTTGGAAAGCTGCAAACAGAAATGGGAAGGAATAAAGCACTAAATTTTACCTTTGCTGCCTCCTCCACTTCAAAGCCCAACAACAATAAAGCCTGCAAAGCAAGAAATGAATATCAACACTCACTTTATCAAGATATTTTGGTATTTACAACATTACAAACACAAATTTTCCTCTTTGTTCCGGAGGAAGATTTGAATCAACTTCAGGTATCACGACTCAAGACTCTCACGTCTCAACGCAGCAAAAGTAGGAAGAGAATTTTAAAAAAATTCAAGATAGCAAATTTGTTACAGCTATCAGTCTTAGGGTACTGATAAAAGGTAGTACATTGGACAATCCCCAACCTTTTACCGTGTTCTGCTATTTCCAACAGAAGGATTTCACCATCCAAAAAAACACAATTTAAGTAGTAAACACGGTTACACAAGTTTAATTCATATACTTAACTCGGACGAAAGTTAACATCAATTGTAACAAAATGACCACAAACATACAGAAAAATAGGCAAGGAACTAACCAGAACTTACTGGTGGACCATATTGAGGATCTTCAGCACTCAAAGGGACAAATTTCGAATCTTCAATCAACTCAGTAGGAAGGCCTATGGAATGACAAAGGAAAACTTATACAAGCAATGAAGCTAAAAGAAGGTATCGCTTTCAAAGAACATGAAATGTAAACGTAACCTTTTGAGTACAATTGATCATCTTTATTCTGCAAATGACAGGCTAGGAATCAAATAAAGTTAAAAAAGGGAAAATCGAGTTTTTTTTTGTGGATAACCGAACGTCTAGGTCAGTTTGCTCTCACCTCGACTAATTCCGGAGCCCTGGAGGTAACCATCTAACCACCGGGCATAACCCCAGTGGCCCCAAGAGTGTGCTGGCGAGGGGAATCGAATCTGAGACCATAGGTGGAGCAAATCCTAAGTCTCAAGGCAATATCACTTTGCCAACCGCTTGGGGTTAATCTAGTTGATGGATTAATTTTCCTCGTTTTACTGAGTAAAAATCTCTCACTGATGAGCGGGATAATAATAGAAGGATAGGTCATCACAATATACGCCATACAGTACTAATATGAAGAGAATTGAATGCTGTTATCCTCCCAACCATTCTAAAGTAGTACTTTGCTTGTTCATACTTCAGCATATTTACCAATTAGCACTGGAACCATTTCCAAGCAGTGTCAACATCAAACAATTCATAAACTAAAGGTGTCTTTATTAAATTGTTATCATTTTTGGTGTAATAAGATTTGTTGATCTCAGCCTGTGTTTTGGAAATTGTGATGGTATAAACCTTAAACAACAGTAGATCATTATTTTCTATACAGGGTTCACCTTTTTTTGGGCATTTTAGTGCATTACAATATTTACGAATAACAAAGCTGGTTCCACTTTAACTAAAAGGGTATTGCTAACGGAAGCCCACAGGGCTTCCATTAAGCTAAATGACAAAAAAAAAACACATCCTCCAATGCACTTTTTATATTTTTTAGTTAGCATTTTCCTAACTAAAATATCCCAATAAAATATGGCTTTCACTCAGATGATTGCCCAGAGTGCTCCCCTTTCTCGGGAGATGTTAGTTGCAAGTAAAATGTAACACAATAGCAGTCACTCTAAAATAATTGATGCTCAATAAAAAATTAAAAAAAAACTAAAATAATTAGGACAGTGAAGGCAATTTAAGTACTTGAAATAATAGACACAGTAGAGTCCATGTCTTTTTTTATTAATGTTGTTGCACCAATTCCAAAAATTTGAGGAATAATACTAGTTCCCAACACTTGGCAGTGTTTGGTCGTCATCTTGGAAGCAAGTTTGTTGCTTTTGACAACACATATTAAAAGAAAAATTTTAGTAATTGAAAGGAAAACAAGATTACTTCTCAAGACTGCCACCTCTCGGCAATAAAATATACTAGTACTTAATAGCCCAAAGAAACTAACGGATAAATGAAAAATCTAAATCTGAGTTGAATCCAACAAAAACCCCAATTTTGCCGATCAAAAAAAATAAATACAAAAACCCATTTTTAGAAATTACCCAGTAAAGCATGGGATTGCAGTAGTGAAACGAGAAATGGGAGCAAACCTTCAGAAGATGCTCTAGGGAGGTTCTTGAGCTTGATGTAATTGGCAGTTTTTGGAGATGAAAAGGTCGTAACTACAAAAGGGTTTGATGGAAAAGAGAACTTTGGCCGTATAGGGAAATTTGCAGAGGAGAAGCTTTCAGCAAGGGTAATCAGAGCAGACGCCATTTTTATGTGCTCTCTGTTCCTTATCCTCTCCTCCCCTCCCCTCCCCTCCCCTAGCATACACTGTCGAGTGTCCACAGCCCCTTTTTTAGTGTAATCCAAGTCATTATCCTATCAACCATGCCCGTAATTGTTTTTAACACTCTACTTTTTGTCGATCACAATCTCATATTTAAGTATTTGTCTTTCAATTTTCACAATAATTGTGAAAAAATTGAAGATTTAGTTATGATTACTATCTTCGTCCATGGATCCTTGACCTATTTAGGGGTGTGTCACTAACTTGATTTTTTTAGTTTTTTGGCTTTTTAGTTTTTTTATGTGAGAGCTCAAAATATGCGTTGGTTTTTTGTGATTTTTTATGTGATGTATTGTGAGGGAATGACCTGCATCGAAAAATGCAATAAGCTGGCTTTTGACTTTTTGAGTTAGTGGAACGGGGCCTAAATTGGAAGTATTAATCCAATTCCAAAAATTATGTCTCGCGATTTCATAATCCAACTTTTCAATTTCAAATTGGCCTGCAAATTACGAGAATTTCTATTTTTCATCGAATTGTTTTTGAATATGAATCTCTATTTTTGTTTTCCTACTGAGATAAGAAAATACAAATTGATATAGAACTCATAAATATGATTTCTTTTCAATAAAAAAAAACCCTTCTAAATTTAATAAATTAGAATTCTAACAACAATTATGAGTATATGCAACCCCGAAAATAGAAATTGTTATACAGATATCAAATTGGGTATTTGATTTCTATATGTTGTCCATAGAGAATTATCCGTAAATTATCGTGCTTCGATTTTTCATTAAATAAAATGTTGGAATAAAAAATGGTAATTTTTTGATAGAGCATGACCGACGTTGCCCTGAATAGAACGACAATAAGGAGGAAGAAAATATACATAACATAACAATAATTCGGCACTTTAATTTTTTATACTGACCCTCCAAAATTTGTGTATTTTTATACTTGTGTTGTGTGTATTTTTTACCCTAAAAACAAAATTTAGAGTGTCATTATAAAAAAACAGAGTGCCAAAATCATTTTCCATAATATACACTAAAGGAGTACAAATGTGCCATATCATTTTCCCCTGCTAAACGAGAAATAGAAATTATACAAATGTGCTTGAGCAAATCTGCAGAGATTTTGCTACAGAAATCAAGATAAAGATGTGTCTAAAATTACTATTTTAAACTGGTACAGACATATATCCGTGTATAAATTTGGGCATATGTGTCTGGAATGGTCCAATAGGTGTGGACCTAACTGTTATCGCAGTGATTAAACGTGTGAAACTCTACCACCGGGGATGGTGACCCAGTGGTGGAGGCATCTACCTTCCCTAGCTTTGACCCAGGTTCGACTCCTGAAAGAGTTAAAGAATCGTTCCTGGGCTCTGCTGGGGGTGTGATGCACTCCGCTGGTGTCCTGGTGGTGGGTCCCTTCCTATGGGTTGGGTTAAATCTGGCCGTCAACCGGTGACCCCGGGGCCAGGGCCTCAGGGTGCAGTGAAGTCCCCACAAGAGTACCCTTTTTTTGCAGTTCAAAAAAAAAAAAAAAGTGTGAAACTCTATCGCAGTGATTAAATGACTTTGTCTCGGTAGGGCATACCATCCTAAGGTTGAAGTTCAATTTCCGTAGGCAATAATTTGCCTTTGGGATCGCTTCACATCACGCAAATACACGGAAATGACTGTGGGAGGACTAAAAAGATTAGTCCAGTTCATCAAAACACTGTTTACTACAAAAACCGTGTGAGACTCACATGCATCAGACGATTTATGATGCATCTATGCATGAGCGTTTGTGTATAATGTGTATAGCATTACTCAAAATTATTTGATATACGTGGACTCTCTGACTCTCATTAGTTTACGAGCTCACATGTATTGAACAAACCTTCAAAATCAAATACTACTAAATTAGTGTCTCATACTCTCTCTCTTACTTTTTTTCAAATAAAAAAATTAAGTGCTTTCGTGTATCATGTTTTGAATTGTTTTCACACCGAATTAAAGTATTCATTGTGTACTTTAATTCGGTGAAAAATATTCAAAAAATGATGCTTGGAAGCACTTAATTTTTTAATTTGAAAAATGACATGACTTTTCGTAGTAGACACTTATTTAGAAATGGAGGGAGTATCACAAGTTGTTAAATGCTGATAATGACATAGTCAAAATAAAAAGAAAACCGGTAAATCAAGGGATACCGACCCCGTGCACAGATGGTGCATCGACCGGTCTCAAAGACCCATTTGTGGGTCTCACACAGACGATTCGAGCCGTTCATTCATCTTAAATGATTTTTTAGGGGCAATGAGAGAAATCAGCTGCATAGAACGTGCTTAAGTGGTTGATCCAAAATTCCTCGGTTTCATTCAAAACTATTTTGAGTGAAATGGGAGATTTTGGATTAACAACTTACGCATGTCCGATGGAGGGGATTTCTCGCGTGACCCCTTAAAAAATCATTCACAAATGAATGAACGGTTTGAAAGAATTTTTTATATGAGACCAACAAAAGTGAGTCTCCGAAGCCGATCGGTGTCAAATCCATACCAGTAGCAGCGTTGAAATAAAAACTAGGCGCTCTAACAATAGTGGATGTAATAATAGTTCAACAATATTATCATGTGCCATCTCCGTTCAAAAAAAATAAATAATAATATTATCATGTGATGGTCACATATTTCCTCTAGTTGTGTCAGAACTCAGACAACAAGTGTAGTTTAGACGTGTCAACAGTTCGTTTTGTTTTCCATTTTAGTAGTATTTGCTTAGGGGTGTGCCACTTACTTGACTTTTTATTTTTTTTGGCTTTTTAGTTTTTTTATATGAGAGCTTGAAATGCGAGTTGACTTTTTATGTTTTTTATGTGATATATTGTGAGGGGATGATCTGTCTCAAAAAGCGCAATAAATTGGTTTTTAGCTTTTTGAGTTAGTGGAACGAGTTATTACTCCAAACTACTATTATTATAATTTTTTTTTTTGAACTGTCCAAACTACCACTATCACTCACATATAATGTTTTACTCCAGCATATAAGGAAAAAAATTGATGACTCACCCGGACACCGGTGATGAAAATCTTTCCTAGTGTTTGTTGTTTACATTGTTGATTGTTTATTTCGTTGTCTGTGCTTTGATGTTTTCAGTTTGCTGTGACTCCTTATGTATCAGATTGCGATTATTAATGATATTTCTATCTCTTTATCGGAAAAGAAAAAAAACAAGTTTGGAAATTAAAGAACATAAGTGAAGAGAAGGAAAAACAAGGAAAGAAAAAATCATTTTAATCGTTTGGTTTGCAGAGGAAGAAAAAGAAAAAGAACGAAATAGAGTATCCAACACAGTTCAATCTTACTTACATTTCTCTCACATTTTCCTTCATAATTATGTTACATTCTCTTCCATTTCTTTCCCTAATTAGAGACGAACCCAACGAAATAATTTTATCTTGTGTATTTATGAGAAATGATCTTTACACACAGTATTTTTTTATGTATGCACTACATTTTTTTTCACATAAAAAAAATGGAGTGCATTTATGAAAAAGTGAAACGTGAAAATTATTTCCCTTATTTATTTATTGAGTCTTGCGAACGTGTGCCTAATGGACACACAATAAGTACAAAAAAACACACACTTCAGTACATCTTTTATATTTTTCGATACATTTTCATATATTCCTATACACTTTTCACACATTTCAATACACTTATTCAACTTTATTGTCATTTTCCTTATTTATTTAACAAAAAAAGAAGTACCCGATGGCAACTCATTAATGTGACAATAGTTAAGGGCCATTGATGTAATTGTCCCTAAATCTTTCTACAAGTAGCCTGTCACCACAACTAATTCCCACTTCACTTTTTGTCCATTTGAGTCTTTGAGAGCATTCAGAAGAAGAATGAGAACCCCACCATCTCTTCCCCTAAACAAATTTTCCAATTTTGAGAATCACCCCCTGATTTTGAGCTGCTCCGATCTGCAAAAATGGTAACATCTCTCTGATCTCCTCCTCCAGAACTCTACTCCAAATTGTTTGTACTTAATCTCGTTACATGCAAGAAAATGGGTCTCAACCGATGGGGTTTTCTAGGGTTTTTAACTAAATTCTGGGCCTTTTAGCTCGCCTTATTATCTTCTTGCATGTCCTAGAAAGCAGCAGTTTCACCTATAAAAAATTCTTCAAATTCTGCTTGTGTTGTGGGTCTTTGCTGCTTTATTAGTTCGAACCTTTTTTTCTGCTTCCATTTCTGTGAAAAGAATTGCTTTTTATTTTTTTCTTCTTGCTGTTGAAATCAGATCCTGTGTTTATGTTTGTAAAATGAGCTACCAGGTGGCTTGAAAGTGTGTGTTTTTGTTTGAGTGAAGCTTTTCCTGTATCTGGGTCTGTTGTCAAACTAGGGTTTCTTGTTGTTGTTTAGACGATTTGTTGTGTCTGTTTGTGGAATTACAAGTCAAGTGGCTTGAAAGTGTCTGAGTGATTCATAATGGAACAAGGTTTGGATTCAGATTCTGTTCATGTATCTGGGTCTGATGATAAGTCTAGGGTTTTGAATGTGAAGCCTTTGCGATGTCTTGTTCCAATATTCCCATCAAACCCTGGAGGCATGTCCTCAATTTCATCTCCCCAAGCTTCCCCCTTTGTCTGTGTCCCTCCAGCTGGTCCTTTCCCACCTGGGGTTTCTCCAGTTTTCCCTTTCGTCATTCCGACGGAACAGCAGAACCCTCAAACCTCATTTGCTTCACCACTCAATCAAGCAGGGCCTTCCATTCCATCACCCGTACCCATAACCTCGTTTCGAACACCAACGGTACAGACAAATGGAACCACTGGGTCCTCTAAAAGGAGTTCGAAGGGGAGTTCAAGGGGGAGTTCCCAGAGAAAGACAAAGATTGGCAACATGGCATCTCCTCATGATGTTGACATTGACGCGGTAGCCAATGATTTTCTCACGTCGTTTAATCTTGTGCGATTCGATCCAGCCAAACTATCGGATGGTGATAAGGAGTCAGTTAGGTATTTAATAATGGCATACAATCTGCTCAGGAGAAGGATTGCGCAAGTTGAAGACTCTGAGGAGGCAACTCCAGGGGTCACAAGACGCCCGGACTTAAAGGCGGGTTCGATTTTGATGAATAAGAAAGGGGTTCGAACAAACATGACAAAGAGGGTCGGAGCTGTACCGGGTATTGAAGTTGGGGATGTTTTCTTTTTCAGGGTGGAAATGTGCCTGGTGGGTTTGCATGCACCTATCATGGGTGGAATCGACTACATGAGCTTCAAGATCAGTCTAGATGAAGAGCCTGTGGCTGTAAGCATCGTTTCTTCGGGTTCATACGAAGATAATGATGAGGATGGAGAAGTATTGATTTACAGTGGCCAGGGCGGGGTTCTCAGGAGAGATGGAAATTTGATGGATCAAAAACTTGAAAAGGGTAATCTAGCTTTGGAGAAGAGTTTGCACCGGGGTAACGAGGTAAGAGTTATACGGGGTGTGAGGGATGAGGCGAGTCCGACTCGAACTGCCAAAGTCTACCTCTATGATGGCCTTTATAAAATCGTAGAGTCATGGGTGGAGAAAGACAAGTCAGGTTGTAATGTGTTTAAGTATAAATTGGTTAGAGGTGCTGGCCAGCCTGAAGCCTATACCATGTGGAAATCAATTCAGCAATGGAAAAGCAGCGACTCGACCTCAAGGGTTGGGGTTATTTTGCCAGACCTTACTTCAGGGGCAGAAAGGCTGCCAGTTTCTCTCGTAAACGATGTGGACCACGAGAAAGGTCCAGCTCATTTTACGTATTTTCCAACTCTCAAGTACCCAGAACCAGTTGATTCACGTCAACCTTCTTCTTTCAGCTGCACTTGCCGTGATGGATGTCATTCTAATGATCTCAACTGCCCTTGCATTCAGAAAAACGGTGGAGTTCTCCCCTATACTTCGCTAGGGGTTCTTCTGAGTTACAAGACGCTGATATATGAGTGTGGCCCTTCCTGTTTATGCCCTCCTAACTGCCGGAACCGGACATCCCAGGCAGGTTTGAGAGTCCGTCTTGAGGTGTTTAAGACAAAGGATAAAGGTTGGGGATTGAGGTCTTGGGATCCTATCCGTTCAGGAGCTTTTATCTGTGAGTATGCCGGCGATGTCATTGATACATCCATGAAGGAAAGCGGAAGTCAAGATAGCTATATATTTGATGCTACTCGCACTTGTGAACCCGTTGAGCTAATGCCTGGAAATGCTGATGATTCTCAAAAGATCCCGTTTCCACTTGTTATTAGTGCGAAAGAAGGTGGGAATGTGGCTCGGTTTATGAATCACAGTTGTACTCCAAATGTCTATTGGCAGCCTGTTTTGCGAGATGAATCTTACCTCCATATCGCGTTCTTTGCAATCAATCACATTCCTCCTATGAAAGAGCTGACATATGATTATGGGGTAGTTCAGTCTGGCAAACCAGAGCCAAGGAGGAAAAAATGCCTGTGTGGATCTTTGAAGTGCAGAGGTTTTTTCTACTGATGATGTTCGTCTTGGTTTATGTAAGAAAGAGCTTCCAAGGGAAGTGCTTGCCTTTTGTTATGGTCATTCTCTCAATCGGTATGGCAGAATATGTAAGTTAGAAAACAGAAATTTCCTGTTTTGTTGTAGCATATGATTTCAGGAAGTTTCTGCCTTTTGTTTTTGGGTAGCTTATGAATGTACTATTATTCTAGACTGTAGTATGGAACTCTATGTGGTAGAACTCCTGTGTAGTTCTTGTGCTTCCTTAATTTAGATCAAACTCTATTCCGTCCGGTGGCTAATTCTTAGTTCTTGTGGTTTTTCAAATTTACGAAACTGGTCTGTTTGGTCGTCCTGAAGATGGGGGAACAGGAAGATACAATTCATCAAACTTTCATTGTGAAAGATATCTCACATGATTATTATCTCAGAGCTGTCCATGGCAGAGTTCTCTTGAGTTTACTTTCGGAAAGAAACAAAAAGATGGCCAGAGTTCTCTTCCTCTCCCCATTTTTTACTCCTCTCCCGTGTGGCTACGCCAATATGCCTTTTGGGGCGCGGCACTGTTGTATGTGTCCAGGATAAAGGTGTATGTATACATACAATTCTGTTATCCAGTTATGTATTCTAATTGTGGGCGTCTTGTTCATGTTGAGGATTTTCAGATTAGTTTTCTTTAGATACTTTGGAATGTTTTTAAGTTAAGACTGGACTTGTTTTTTCCCTCTGTTGAGCTTGTTAGGTTTTGACTTGATTGATGAGGCGAAACTGATACTGTACCCGCTCTGTATTGCGAGTTCTGTACTCGTAATCGTAGTGTTTGTTCTAGTCTTCTATTGCTCAGTTTTAATGCATGTTTCTCCTTTAGATTCCATATGCTTCTTTTACTGAACTTCGCTTAGAAAAATGGTGGAAAAATGTGTTTTTCTAAGCAATCTTCATGAACATTTTACAGTAGGATGGTTCATTTGCATAAATTGAGTTCATGAAATATCATAGAACTGGTGATAGAGGCACACACGGCTGCTATTCTAAAATGGAACGTATTATTCGCTCCTGGAGCACAGCCGCGACTCCCACCCCACATATTGGTGGCTCATTTTAAAGGCATTCTTTTGCAAGGATTCTGCATCATGGACCATTCTTTAGTTAATTGAGAAAATTGCAGAAACTAGCCTTCACCCAGATTTGCCTTGATCCAACCCAGATTGGCCTTGATCCACCCAATGGGGCTTTACAAATCTGAATCTCTACAGAGTTGAGCCCTTTTGTTTGGTAAATTTTCAATACAAGGTTATTTGTAACGTCAGTGGAATCTACACATGCATGAGACCCATATCCTGTGAGAGGACATTACAAATAACGGTTGTTTCCAAAAAGTTCCTTGTTTGGAGATATTGTCTGGTTTTGGACTCCTACGGTTTAAGCATTGTCTTTTACCGGTTGTTTGCCTCAAGATCCAGAAAAAATCACAATAAACATTTAAAACTCGTTTGTTTAACGCGATTAATAGCGAAGAAATATACTAATCCCACGAAATATGGGGTCCCATTGAATTCATTGCTAAGGAATCATTTCATGGTATAGGATATACTAAGTTTTGTGGGATAATAATTCCGATGGACAAATATAATCCATTCGGCTTAACGAAAACTGGATGAGCAGCCGTCCAGTACAATGCTCATAGCCGAGCCCTCAAGGGCAATGGGCAAAAATAAGCTACCATTACTTTCCATTAAAACTATGATGTGAATTAAAAATTAAAATATTAAAATAAAAAAAAATATTGACTCAAATTTCCGAGTTTTCTCAGAACAATGAGCAAAAATGCCTTCACAAGCCTAGAAAACGGCAAGCACGTCTGTTCGCCTCTTGTCTTTAAGAAAGAAAAAAAAAGAGTCGGGTCACTTCATTCGCACAAGTTTTTCCTCCGAGTCTTGGCAGCACAACAGAGACGGAGAATAAGATAAAGTAACAATGCAATGGATCGATTGCTTTTATGGACATGTTCAAGAACTGGATTGCGTTTTAGTTGAAGAACACAATGATCATCACGGCAAATCGCCCAGAAGCAGCATTCTCCAGGGGTCGTACACCTCGTTTTTACGTCTCACAAGGAAACTCAACACGAGAACCTCACGAGCAAGTAGTTTTTAGGTCAAGATGCCTCCTGCGAGTCAATAACAGAGCCGAGGGTGGAGTCGAGACAGAAGGTAGTCTTTCCTTGCCATAATGCAGTCCAGCTACTTCTGAGTAACTCCAAACTTAAGTGTGGTTCCATGTAGGGTGAAAATGAATACCACCACCGAACTCTTGCACCATTACTGAAGGACGTTTGCATCCATAGCGCAGACCTGCGGACATCAGAGAACCATGTAGCTGACCATTCAAAGGAAATAAATAAACTGAACGAACACGTCATCCAAAATGGAAGAACTAAACAAGACAGAACTACCATCTTCAACCAGAAGTGACCACCAATTTCAAAATCCGAATCCTATTGAAATAATGAACTAACAATTCATGCTAAAAAGCACGAGGCCTCATATCCACAAATAAATGTTTTACGGTAAAAGAGAAACACCATTGCTACCATCTATATACAAATTCCAACAAGATGATACAAAATAGAATAAACAAACCTACACTTTGTCACATATTCATACATAATTCCATTCGCCCAACACAAGCATGCATCTAGACGATCATCAATAGACATGGGAAAGTAACTGAGCTTTGGGTACTCTATCACAATTGGCTCGGTCAAATGCCTTGTAAACCACAATATGATGGAGTATATTTGTAATTGACTACCCGATGCACCAAATGTAAAGTTAGCCATTCAAATAAATTAATATTACCTGACAAAAAGAGCCGATGTTGTGCTAGCAGCTAGATCAAGTTACTATTTCAATAAATACTCCTACATTTGCTCCGTCAGTTTACGATTCACCACATTGAAACTGGGAGGAGGAAGTGAGCCATGTCCACCACCCCTGTCTGTATTCACTTTAGGGGGAGTAGAGCTAGTGCCCACAATATTTATGCTTGAAGGATGACTAAAGCCATGGCCATTGCCGGAAATTATAGAATCCCCATTTTGATTTGGGGTAGAGAGAGGGCCAACGCCATTAACTACCATTTTAGCTCCCACTCCTAAATTTGAAGGTGTAGATCCATTGTTGATGCGCATTACTTTAGCCTTCCTGTAATAACCAACTTGACACCTTGAGATGAATAAACGTAACGTGAATTAGTAGAAGTTTTATCTCATACCTGACAAACTTTTTCTTCAAAATAGCTGCTGCTCTTGGCTTGGATGTTCCTTCCAAAACGAAATAAAAGGGTAAATATTGATGTCAAGTTGTATAAACTAAACTTCATACTCTAGAACAATAACCAAACCTTGAAATTTATTTCAATCTCAACACACTAACCAGATTTAAGTGACAATGAAGTTGAAGCAGACTTGCGATTTCCCCTCTCGGCCTTGATGGAAGCAATAACAGAATCTGCGGTAGGCCCCAGACCTTTTCTCCCAACCAGCTTCACTCCAAGCTTTTCACATAGGTGATTCAATCTCATATCATCACCCCCTTTTACTTCCCTCAGCGCAAGCGCCTGTTCCCTTGATAGCAAAGCGTAAACATGAAACTCCTGCTGCTGATTAAAATGGGACTGAAGCTGTTGGAATAGTAATTTATTGGAGTGCGGTTGGTCTGGCTTTGAGCCTTCATGATTCCTCTTCCGTTGTCCACAAAATGTCACCCTCAAAACTGCTGTAGACTTGGGATCCGAATTCTTCCGACTAAAAATTATAGAAAATCTCCCGAATTCAATATCTGGCTCCCTGAACAAATCTGCAAGAAGTGATGCACAAGAATGCGCATTTTTCGATGGGCTTCTATCTACTTTTGTTTTCACGGATCTAAGACTGGTAGAGCGCGCCATATTTGCTGCTTCTCTTAGCCCACTAAGAAAAGCTCCATGCATAGTTGCAGGGTAACGCCTCATAGTCGCCTCTCCTGCAAAGAAAACTCTTCCATCTCCTACACTCTCAGCTAAGATATCATAGTCGTCTCCTGATGCCCCAACAGCGACATTGGAGTAAGAACCTAAGCTGAAAGGATCACTACCCCATCTGGTACAAACAGTTTGGATAGGCTCTGGGACATCAATCCCTTGTGGTTCATAAATACCTGCACGCATTGGATGCAGAATTTTAATGTAGTAATTAACTAAATGAGGAGCACAAATTACACATATTTGAAAAGTAGTGAATAATCAAACTACAGGAATCTCGAGAATTTGAAATAACCAGAATATATCATTACAACAACTATGTGCTCATTAGTGAGATGCTCTGGACCATGAATGAAGGAAGCATGGTATTGAGCACAGAAATTAATTTGGGTCTCTAGGCCTGCCCTCCCTGATGCCTTCCGGCTTTGATTTGAGGGTATGGTTCTGCAGCAAAACGTCCTTGTAGCTCCTCGGTTCTTGGAGGTAAGGGCCACTATTTCAGTGATACTCTGAGAGCAGCCAGTTTGTGCATATTGCCAAAGGTTAGGTTTGTCTCCAATTATCCCCCGCCCATACCCCCAATGATTGGGGGCTAGATGGGTTTTGCTATTGTTGTATTGTTGTATATCTTTACAACAAATGAGCTGAACTCAATACCAAATTCTGCTCACCGAGTAGGTAGAGGGTCTAAGCAAATCTAATTACCAAAGAGAAGATAGTGATCAGTGAAAGAAAAATCATCTGGAACTGTTCAAAGTTCACTGCTTGGATTTGATTCTGACATTGTAGTTGGCCCAACAATCGTGTAGCTTTCGGGTTCATGCTGATGGAGCAGCATCAACTACCCTAGTACCTAGTACTGATCTACTTTGCTAACCCCTAACCTCCTACCTTTGGCAAAACAAATGTTAATTCCACAAGAAGTCATTGGTGATGCAATTATGCCACCATGTATATTCTACATTAGCTCAATAAGAACACTGTATAGTTTCTCTCTACAACAAAGGGGGGTCCTATCGAAATATCTAGATATAGGAAATAAAAGCACATACAAATAAAGTGAATATGTGAACATGTATGTACCCTTGAGAATTTGAAGAACCCGGGTCACAGCATCAGTGGGAGGTGTGCTCTCAAATTTGTGAGCAGCTTCTCCTGCTACTAAAGCAATCAGAAGAGGACCACCAGCAACAGCTGCATAGCTATAGAACAGAAAGAATTCGCCCCTACGGCTTGGATCATCAGTGAGATGGCCAAATGTTTCCAGATCAGTTCCCCAAAACACATGAGGAAAAAGCATTGCAACCTTGTTTAACAATCCAAATCCTAACCTCTTTATCCCATCAAGCTTCCTCTGAGGCAACTCTGGAAAAAATTTAATCGAACCACTCTTCAAAACCCCTAGAGGAACAGTGCATAGCACCATATCGCCCTCAAACACTTGGCTCCCAGCCACAACCTGTACTCCATCACTCGTATAACGGATTGTATTCACAGTTTTCTCATAAAGAATCGGCATATTCTCAGCCAAAGCTTGAATAAGCCTCCCATTTCCTCCAGGAAGGAAGCAGTGGTCTCCACCCATATCATATGGGTCATCTTGGTCCCAGAAAGCAAGGGAAAGCTTAGAGAGTAAACCCGCATTTGCATACTCCAAATTAGCAAGATGCCAATTAAATAAGTTCATCTCCTCTGCTTTTGCGGCGTCCCCATAAACCTGCCAAAAGGTCTCCAGGGCTGACCCCAGAGAAACATCCTGTGAAACATCACCCATTAACTGTCTAATCCTACTCGCCTTGTCTAAAAGATGATTAAAAGCAGTTTCCACCTTTGAATCCACATCTGGGTCCACAGGTTTTCCATCCAAATTGTAGAGTGGGCACTTGTCTCTCACCTTATGAAGAGGAGAAGACAATTGCCTAGCCAAAATCCCAAGCGGGTTCCCAAGTGTACCAGTCAACACACTTCCTCCTAAATCTGCAGAAGCAGTCCTATTCCCACCCTCCATTTTCATCGTATAAACCCTTCCACCAGCACGTTTCCTTCCCTCCAAAACAGTCACTTTAAATCCAAACCTCATTAGCTGCCGTGCCGCAGCTAAACCCGCCAAACCTGCTCCAACAATTATCACAGTTGGCTTACTGGGTTCTGATGGAATTTTCTCCTTTATAGCAGGGGCAAACCCAAAATTAATATATCCATGTGAAACCAGATAATTATAGGCAGAGTCCAAGAGTTTACTACAATGTGAAGGTATAACATCAACAAACATCTCTTTTGTGATCCAATGTGAAACGTTCTCACGCCATCTCGTGATAATGTGGTTCCTAACAAGAATGTAATTAACCTGTTCAATTCCACCAACAACAGAAACAACCTTGGCGTCTATTTCCTCATCGGTAAGGGAATCGGCTGGAAACCCAGACGTGAGCGCGATCAAAGCTTCGGAAGTGGCTTCTTTATTGATCACAATGATCTCATCAGATACATCAGGAACAGTTTGCGTCGAAGACTTGGGATTCTTGTAATTAGCATTTGAAGAATTAGAAACTCTGATATTAGGTATGATAGTTGTAGCAGACGAAGAAGGAATAGATAACTCCCCATTACTGATGCCAAATATACTGTTTGAAACGTAAGGCACCTGATATACCTGTTAGAAAAAAGGATCAAACATGTTGTTAGACAATCAAATTATAATCATTTAAGAACACCTGCGAGCAGTTGACTGTCATATTGGATATATCAGTAAATAAGATAAAAACAGAAAATTGGCTAGACGTGCGGCATTGACCGTTTTAAAGCAGTGTTCTAACAGGCACCAACGGCTCTAGATCGAACCTTATGATCATAGAGTCACAACCATACTCATCAAGAAATCATGTCCTCAGGGAGGTTTAAGAAACAGGCCAGTCAAGATTGCACGAGTACATTCTATTAAAGTGCTGTCGAGAGTTGGACTCAAAATGACTAATGTTTTATGGGAAACCAAGAGACACACAGAAAATTAGGTGAATTCTTTTTGAGAAGTGATCTCTCCAACAAGAACTTAGTATAGGACATCACAGAGTCTTCAATGTGAAACTATAGGGAATAAAATGCTCATAAATAGCTAATCAAAACATTCGAATCACCCAAAAATAATTTTATCAACTGCGGAATAATGATATTGTCCCTCATATACTCCCATCGTCCCATATTTTAACGGTCCGAGAGACATGCAACAATAGCAGCCAATTCAATTGGAAGACATTGATTTCTAGTATCATCCTTTTATTAACATTCTCTAATGGGTGATCCTATATGATTATGAACGCATACGTCTTCTCTCTAACTGCATTACCTCTTTGCACTCACAACAAAAGCTTAACATAGTGAAAAGCGCCTTTACGCACCTATCAATATACCAACACTAACCCTCGAATTTCTTGCACTGCACGATCATCTTTACCTGCTGCTGACCACAGGCATCGCCAAATTTTCGTCAACCCCAGGTCCTCTCCTTCCCCAAGCTTCCCCCGATGACCAAAATCCAGGACAGAAAACTTACCCAATTGGCGTTAAACAAAAAAAAAAAAAAGCTCTCACCCCACTTATTTGATTAATCAAACAGAACGGTAATTGAGACTCCGGCGCTGCAAATTGACAGCTCCTCTTCATCGATTAAATCAATGAACCCCATCAATTCATCACAATTAAATTATTTATCAGACTGAGTTGGGATAGAACCTCTGTGTTTGCTGGGTATTATGACTATTTGAACACAAAATATCGAGAGTATACTATTATTGAAGGGGGTTTTGGACGAAGCGTTTTCACATGGTGGAAGAATTACTGATGCATAATGGGGAGTATATTTATGAAGAGAGAAACCACCATCAGCTGCAACAAGGTGGTGTAGGATAAATGTTTAAGTTCGAAGCTTTTGTCCTATATTGTAATTTGGTGAAGGGATAAAATTGTACTAATGTTTCTACGTAAAATTTCGGGGTTAGAGAGAAAAAAATTGAGTTCATATAGAGAGGTATAGTTTGGGGGAGTTCAATGTTTTTACACTAACTTTCCAAAAACTAACAATTTGAGACTAGGGCTGATAAATGAACCTAACCGCTTGAGTTTGAGCTCATGTTAGCTCATTATAGCTCATTAAAACATCGTTTGAGATCAGTTTGTTACATTAACAAGCAAGGTTGAAACATTTTTTCGAAGCTTTTAAGCTTCAAAGCCAAGCTCGAACAGGCTACTGCTCGGCTCTTTCTACTTGTAATGCTTAAAAGTTTCAAGCTTGAGAATGATTCGTGATCAGTTAGATTAAAGCTCCTTTGTGATCGGCCCCCCTCCTAAACAAGCCAAGCTTAAACATATTTAGTTTTCAAACCAAGCTTGACAAATTAACCGATCGGCTCGTCCAGTCAGTCTATCACCCCAATTTCAAACATCCCAAAATAGAAGATAGACCTGAAATTTGGACCAGGGTAATAGTAATGAACAATTCAGTCCTGAATATTTTAAAAAATTGAAAGTTTGAAACTTTACCTGGTTTTGGTACTGCACGGATTGCGCCGTACTCCGGGGTCTACCTCGTCTTCGTTTTTTGGGGACATACAATGGGAGAAGGTGGTTCCAATTAGGGTTAATAATAACACCAGAATTAACATTAGAATTGGGATTTGGGTTCGGCTCGTATGTCGGGGTTGAATATGGATCATGATTAGGAATGGGGACTGGAACCGAATTAGGGTTAGGGTTTGGTTCAGGAGCAGAGATGGCGAAGTTGTGAAGGTAATGAGGGAAAGGAGGAGACCATTGAGAGGGTTGATTTGGTGGGTTCATCTTCTCTATGTGGTTTTACTGATGACAAACAGTGAGGAAAGGTTTATGGGTATGAAAGAAAACAGAGGAATCGAATGTTTGGTTGGAGAGAGAATTTGGTGAGCGGTGGTTAGGGATTTCGCGCCACCGTGAGAAAATTTCTTCGGTTTCCGATATCGCAGCGGATTCTGTTTGGGAAGAAGAAAGGGAAAAGAAGAGATAAATTAGTATAGGAAAAGTTGAACTTGTTTTAGAAAGTCCTAAAATTTTTACTATTCCTTCATAATTTCTTTCTTCAAGTTCCAAACGAGGCTTAAGGGTTTGTTTGGAATATGTGAAAGGGAAAGGAAAAGAATGAGAAAATATTTAAGAGGGAGTATGTAAAGAAAATGGGTTTCTTTCTCTTGTTTGATTCTAAAAAGAAAATGAGAAGAAAGTTGGAAGAACAATACTTTCTTGTTTGGATCCAAAAGGAAAATGGAAAGGAAAAAGGAACAAATTCTATTCTACCACTGCCTTCCTCTTATATTCAGTTGCTTCCATCGATAAATCTTGAGAGGACTTATTACAAGTTACAATGGGGAAATGGACCAAATTTTGCAATTCATCACGATCAAATTACTTTTTAATGTTACTATTTTTTATTTTTTTTTGGGTTGACGGTCATGGATTTCCGGGTCAGCTTATGCGTACCTTGCTAATTCCTCATGAGCTCTGATAACATTATAGGTGGAGGAGTATCCTTCGCACACTAATGATGTATGGAACTGACTAAGAGATTGAACAAAAACAATCACAATTTTATTGAACTTCACTCAAATACAAAGGAGGACGAAATTTTATATTTCTCTCTTAATCATTCTAATTCTCTTCTACTCCACTCATAATTTTTAACTACTACAGATTACATGGTATTTATAGACTGAACCAAAGGAAAAAACAAATATGTACATTTATTGGGCAAATCTCAAAACGTATTACGGAAGTACAAAAAAGTCTTCAAGTATGATAGTCATTCACGCTAGAACTATGGAAATCTCAAGAAATTACTTTTGTACGGCCTAACCGTAAGAATTGAACCCTAATCAATTATATTAGGATGAGATGTCCCGTTGGGCCTAACTTCGTTATTGCATTATTTTTTCTTCTTGTTATACCCAAACCAAATGAATTGCTAGTTTTGATGACAGTCAAGAGGTTTCTGAGGGAGCAACCTCATGTTTTTTCACGTTTTTTCATTTGTCCAAGTCTAGAGATTTCTGATTAGACGGAGACACGGAGTTTTTACTTCAAAATTCCCGTCTCTCTCATTTTCTTCCCTCTTTCTTCAAGTTCCATACAGGCCCGAGGTGCTCAAAATTTTAGATTCCAGCTTCAGATTTTGCTGCAGATTTTATATTTTATATTCTAGATTTTAGATTTTTGTTAATTATAGCGTGAAGTTATACAAATAGTCACTAATATGTAGTATTATTTTAATTTCACCAAAAAAATTAAAAATTGTAAAATGATAGTAGGAATTTAATGCTATTCATTAAGGCATATTTTTGGGTCCGCAAGTGTTCATTATGTTCAGCAATGCTGCCGTACCAGAACACAGTAAGAGCTCCAATGAGGGTCAAAGACGGAAGGAATGCAGGCTTGAGCTTTTCTGAATTCATGGCTATAGCAAGTCTGAACATGGGGCCAAGTGAGAATTCTCTCCTCTTCTTCAAGTTAACAAAGAGTCTCCATAAAAGATGTTTAGCATTGATCACTTGTTCATTAGAAGCAATGAAACTGCCACTTGCTACATTACAATCAGTTTGTAATAAAACCACCATTACATTTGCTCTATGTACAATACCGGCTTCTGGAACCGAGTTCTCTCCAGGTTCAGCTAACATATATGCCTGCCTGTCATTAGGTGTTGCACTGATTTCAAAGCCCTACATAAGGAAGAACGGGTTCAATTCGGAGAATTAGCTGGGCCGGATTCAGAGTATTCCACTCCTGCATGACTTTGTCAGATACTTTTACCTTCAAGCCATAATGTAGGGTGTATTGAAAAATTGCTTCGAAGTGCTCCGGCAGCATTTGTTAACTCTTCCAGCCAAGAGCCCTCAGATTAGATGGTTTTAGTTCAATATGCTTTCCAATCCTGTGAACAAACATGATAGCATCAGCAGTGGTAACAGTAGTTGACTATACCAAGTTGTGCAGAAAGTAAGCAGCGCATGCTATTGCATAATCAAAAAAATGAGAATACCATCTATATAAACATGCTCTTCAGCAAAAAGAACAAAAACTATTCAAAGTCCACGACAACATAATGAGAATTCCATAATCACGGTTTTGGCAGGAAAGAATTCGGAGTTCTTCAAGAAAAGGTTTGAGGTGAGATGGGAAGTTTGTGGCTCTTTTTTGGGTTTCATCATCGCCCATATTCAGAAGCAGGTAACATGGCCGATGCAGGTACACACTCAGAAACACGCGTGTTTATGTAGTACAGTACTAGGGTACAAGTCCATGTTTGCATTGACACACTTGTAACAAGAACCGGATATGACAAATTGCTGCAGTGGAAGGCAGATAGAACATACGATCTCTGAAAATTAAACCAACATACGAACGCACTTACGCAAGATCTGATGGAAGCCTGAAACCGCTTATACGTATCCGCTTTAGTGAACGAATCTGGATGAAGAAGAAAAGAAGCAGCCAGCTCAAAACAAAACTAAAAAAGAATCTGGAAATGAATCAAAATAATTGACCGCCTCGGAGAAAGCAGAGGCTGCCACTAACACCACAAAAATAAATTAAAATAGCTATCAATAATCAAGCTAACAAATCTTATTGTGCTGGCAGGGGCATGAACATACCAATCTACTGAAGTACGAATATGCAAAATATAGAGGTCAGTCAATATACCCACCTAATTTGAGGAACTTGTAAAACGAAGCTTAACATGACAAAATAAAAGAAGTTTATCATGCCACAACAAGTCCATATTTTATACCCAATTATGTACAGACCACAAGTTCAAGCGGATAAATCCCAACCCCCTAGATGGTGAAGTCAAAAGATTTACATCTGACCAATTGAGAAACATCAGCAAGTCACGGTGAAAACATTAATATTAGGATAGGGTATTGCACAAAACTGGAACTAACCTCCAGTCCAGCATTTTTTACAAGTTCCCGAACCTCATGGTTTCTGCCCTCATGAACCTGCACCAATTTAGTTTAAATTAAATGGAAAAAATTAATTAAATGCACAAAATTTAGCATTTTGAACTCGTGCAGCACCATGTAGCTATGAAAGACTACTTTCAGTATTCTGAATGTTTTCCATGCTCCCCATACCTTCAGATCATCAGTTTTGAAGGTAAATGTTTAACATGAAATCATCTTACTAAGTAATTCAATTAGTGCAGCTTTTCCTTAAAAACCAAAATTTAGCCTGAACTTTAGTTGATCATTTTCCTCAAACCAAGAAACACATATTTCCCTGCTGCCAAGTGCCATTAATGTGGAATATTCACCGCGTACACATGTGACATGTGCATGCAGCGCACCTAAGCAAAGCGCAACTATAAGAAAACCATTGGAAACTAGTATTTTCTTGAAGAGAACATAAAAGTACCACAATACGAAGTCGAGGTCTGGATATATCAGGCTGTTGGGGTAGTAGCTCCACAGCATCTGGAGTGCAATGTGTGCCATCAATGACTGTTCCCTCACTTATGGCAATTAGGTGCCTCTGGGTGACCTTACCATCTACTGTTGCAATATATCTACAGTCACAAAAGTTGAAAAAACAAATTTATAAGGATAGAGATAATCAAAGCAATAGGGTTGCCTACACAAGCAACTATACAGTACTTCCACTGGGCACCTACGTGTTTGAGAGAGAGAGAGAGAAAGAGATTTGCTCAACTATCACTAAGCATTACTAAAACCATTTATGCAGAACATACATGGCAATTGAACTACGAAACTATTGAGTACAATCATCAGATCTCAATAACTAAGGAACAAAGGAAGCTTACTCCTTCGATAAATTGGAAGAAGGATGTGAAAGTTTCTGCGCGAACTCCCCTGAAAATGGACGGTGCTAGATTTAGAAGAATGCATTCAATCATAAGATAATCGCATTTACCATCAAAAGAAAGAATACCTAGTTTCAACAATTGCTATGAATATGAAAATGTCAATACAGCCACAGATGACGTCAAAAATAGCAATATATGCATACCATCATTTGTCACAATGATCAACCCACTAGTGGAAACATCAAGGCGGCCAACAGTAAATAATCTTGGTTTTGGTTGCCCCGGATTCCTTTTATCCTGAAAAAAGCCCCTCCATAAAACCAATTTCAAAAACTGAAATCCAGCAAGTATACAAAGGAGCCAGTACTCCGCCCAAAAAATTTGTCATGTCACAATGTTGCGAGCCATACATACCCAACTCTTCAAATATTCATCAAATAGCGAAATAACTGACTTAGTCTCCTTTTCACCAGAAGAACAAATGTACCTGTGATGAAGGTCCAAAAAGGTAAATCAGACAGGAAATGCGTCCAACTATTTATATCAAGTTCACCAACAATTCCTCTAATGTGCAACCAAATCTAGCATGTCGAAATGCGGAAAAGGTTTGGATGACATCCACTAGGCTAGTTAGGAAATAGCATTAGGCCGCATTTTTTAGAAGCCCACCACTCAATAACCACCCCCACCCAAGGAAAAAAAAAAAAAACAGCCCTTCAAAATATCTCTCTTTATTTGGAAAATGCCTTTAGAAATGATCCTATATAGCATAGCTCTCAGAGTGGTGCTATTTCTTTGGGCCCACAAACTAAGTTAGCTGCGACTTAAATGATCAACCAAAGAAGCTGTTCTTCTAAAACTTGTACTGGTTCAAACAAAATAAAAAATCATCTGAATGCTCAATCTGTCAACCCTTCGTTTTTCTTGTTTTTAACTACACGAAGGTAGATGTAAAGATGTCTAATTTCTCCCATTTTCAATCTCCTTCTCTTATATCAAGGAGTCAGAAACAACTCAAAATTCACACTTGAGAAAAACTCTGATTATCCAAAGCAATGACCAACCCTTTTGGCTTGTTGAGAGCGAGGTAGACCTTCGGAGGCAATCTCTTAGGAAGGCGGTTTCCATTGACATAAATTATATCCCTCGCAGGATCAACTCTAGTCTGCCCATAATCAAAAGAGATAGTCTTAAACCAAGAACTTAAACTATGAGTTGAACAACTACTGGAAAGAGAAAAAAAATATAACACAGCAGCCAACCTGAGGAGTGTTGCACACAGAACCATTAACAGTCACCTGTCCTCCAAAAATAAGCTCTTCACTACTCCTCCTTGATGCCACTGACAAGAGAACCTTCCTTATTTGAAAAAAGAACAAAAGCCAAACTAAAGATACTCCAAGCCCAATACCCACACCACAACCACAACCACTTCACCTATGGTCCCACTACAGTTCAAATTTCTAAATTTACTATCTGGTTTTCCAAGCAAAAAAGGCAAAAATACGAGAGCAAAACTGGTGAATATCACAATAGCCATCACATGTATATAATGCGAAGCTAATAACAGCCAAACGGGTAACAAAAGAATGAAGGAGTTATGTGGGTTTGGTTCGCTGTAATCCTTATAAAAAGGAATGGAATGATGATTCCTTGGCCTACCAATTGAATCATAATTCACCAAAATTAGTGAATGATGATTCTTACGGTACATTCTGTCAGTTTTATGCTAAACAAAAGTTGAAGACACCATTACCAGGGCCGGCACTCCCAGTTTGTGTGCCCAAGATGCATTTAAGAAAATAGAGCCTTCTATGCATTTTAGAAGCAAAATGTAAAACGATAAGTCAACTTCTAAAAGCAAAATTACAGAAATTTGATGCAATCATTTACAGATCACCCTCTTGTATTTTTAGTGTCAAAGAACTAATTATGCTCGTACAATCAATTTTCACTCATTTGACATGGTCATTTTGCATTAGCTTCAAAAGTACTAATTTTGCTCGCATAATCAATTTTCACTAATTTGACATGCTCATTTATGAACATATTCTTATAGACGTATTCTTAACGAATACTACACAATTTTTTGGGCCCGTCATTTTAACAAGATTTTTGGCTCAAGGCCTCACTCGCCTTTGCTCAAGGACGGTAATGCATGCCTTACTCGCCTTTGCTCGAGGCCGGTTATGCATTCCATGGAATTGCATTTCATTCCAGCAAACCACTCGCCTTTGCTCGAGGCCGGTAGTGCATTCCACGGAATTGCATTTCAGTCCAGCAAACCAAACACTGCTCTAAAATAATGACCAAAAGTTCATAATTCAACTCTATAACAATTAAACAAACAACCTTACCTCCAGAGGAAGCAAGAACCTTGCTAAGCCGCTGCGGCGGCTCCCTAAAATTCTCATTATAAAACCTCCGCGCCGCCTTCGAATACTTGGGCGGCGGTGGCGGCATGGGTGCCGCCGCCTTCGCAACCACTTTGCTGCTCGGACTCTCTTTCTTCTTCTTCTTATTCGTCTCCTTCGCCTTCTTCTTCTGCGTCGTGGCATTGGCCATCTCTTGGAGGAGACGCGGCGGCGGGGAGGATGTGAGACTGATGTTGCCGTTCTCGTCGCGAACTATCCACGGGATGAACAGCTGGCGACCTAGGTCGTCGCTGATGGAGGGAGATGGTGGTTCAGGGTTAGGTTTAGGGGGTTTAGGGGCGAAGGTGATGTTGAATTCGGTAGAGGAGGTGATGGTGCGGAGGTGGGAGCGAGTAAGGGTGAGAGAGGAGGGGCGGAGGGAGAGGTGGAGGGAGGTGAGGGATGAAGAGAAGGCCGCTACGGCGGCGGATATCGCCGCCATTAGTGGTGGTGGTGGTGGGTGGGGGTATGGGTTTTCGGTCAGGTGCTGTGATTTTTTGTGGTTTTGGAGAAGATGAGAAACGGATTTTGCTGGGAACTACAGCGCGAGGGGTGCGAGCGACGAGACCCGAGCCCGAACGTTTGAGCTCGAGTTCGTTTTTTTTTTATTTAGTCTAAAAAACATATTATACGAATACTGCCAAATATTTTTACCGGTAATAACATACTATTACTTGTCAAAGAACACTTTTATCGTCCTTGCTGGGAACTACAGCGTGAAGGAATGTGAGCGAGGAGACCTGAGCCTGAGCGTTTGAGCTCGACTCGTTTTTTTTATACGAATACTGCCAAATACTTTTACCGGCAAGAACGTACTATTACTTGTCAACGAGCACTTTTATCGTCCTTGGTGGGAACTACAGCGTGAAGGGGTGCGAGCGGGGAGACCCGAGCCTGAGCGTTTGAGCTCGACTCGTTTTTTTTATTAAGCTGGTCTAAAAAACATATTATACGAATACTGCCAAATACTTTTTACCGGTAAGAACGTACTATTACTTATCAAAGAGCACTTTTATCGTCCGTCCATTGGATTCACAATAGAATGATTGTTTTTTGAGTTTTTTTTCCGGTCATGTTATATGAATTATTTTTTTCAATTTTGGACTATTTAGTACTTGTTTTGATATCTCTGATTGACTCGAAAGATGTGATGTCGAAATTATATTCAAATATAATAATAGTAAAAATAAAAATAAAACAACCAAAAAACTGTTCCAAAAGTTGCTAAGAAAATTAGGCCAAAGTCTGATAATAAGAAAGAGCAATGCATAAAGGATTCAGAAAATGATTAGTTGCTCCTGGGAAAGCATATTTTTTCAAAAAATTGTCTTTTGGGTTTTTTTTTTTTATAGGAAAAGCAAGAATATTTCATAGGAAAAGCCTTTTTTTAAAAAAAAATTCTTTTAGGTCTTTTTTGTCATGTTATATGAAATTTTACTTTCAATTTTGGGCTATATTTTTATACCTGTTTTGATACCTCTAGTCGACTCCAAAGATGTGATATCGCAATTGTACTCAATTCTTGTAATAGTAATAGTAAAAATAAAAATAAAACCACCCAAAAAACTGTACCAAAAGTCGCCAACAAAAATTAGGGCAAAGGGGGCCAAAGTCTTATAAAAAGAAAGAACAATGCCTAAAGGTTTCAGAAACTGATTAGTTGCTCTGGAGCAATGAGATAAGTTACTTAGAGTAACACGTAGCAGTGTTCCATGAGTACTGAATTTTCGCTTGAAGGTTAGGACTGACAAAATGAAACAAGTTAACTGGAACAGATTACTGTCATATTCGTTAAAAACTCGTTTGAAATCGACTTTGTTACAGGGTGGCCCAAAGGAATCATGCAAATGGTAAACATGTTACATTACACATACAAGAAAAAGGAGAACACCATAATGAGAAGAAAATTAAGTCTTATATGTAAAGCAAAGAGGGCAAGATTGCTGTACAAAGAGTAGCATGTTCCCTAAATTTACAAAAACACATCACCTATTTTGCATGTTATACTGCAGGGATGTACAATTATTTTCACAATAGCGCACCTTCACCAGAAAGCATTCCGACAAGCGATTCCAGAAAAGAAATGTAAAAACTTCAAGAAAATTTGCACTAGATTCAGCTCCTCAAACATTTGATGTAATGAATCATGACCTGGAACAGGATGAAGTGAAACGTCACCTGCCGGATATTCTAATGAAGTTAATGTTGTTCTTGAATCACGTGATTGCGTAGCAAATAGATGATTCAATTATAGCTACATGAAAGAAATATTCTACTTACTCCTTGTGTTTCCCATCGTGGAACACAGCATTTTGTGATGACTTGAAAGTTTCCAAAAATTCTTTAGCCTTCTGTAATTCTTGCTTCTGCTTCGACCTGCCCCATTTGTGTTCAGAAGCCAGTATCTGGATCACGCGGGGCAATGCTCGACCTGCTGCGTCAGTGTCAAGGAAAGCTAGCCGAGATCTCCTGGCAATGAAATCTACTGCAGATTCACAGTACTCGTTCCGAGCACAGTATGCCACCTCTGCTTCTAAATACGGGTATCCATGGGCAAGCCGCTTCCCCAGACTTTCATTCTGTAAATTTGAAAAACAGTTTTCCAAAGTCGATGCACAGAAAACAAATTACTTGCATCGCAGACTTGCCATCACATGTAGCACAATTATGTCAGACATTTTCTCGTGTAAGTGTTGGAACTATAAAATGAAGTATCGATCAAGGGCATCAAACCTGAGCAATGGCAGCCACCCGTTCAGCCAAGGTACCATATGCGCGGGACAAATGCTTTGCTGTAGCAGTGTCCAGTGCTTCAGGAACAACTGTACCCCAATATGACTTCTTTGTACTGACATATCGTTGGGCAAGCACAGCGAAATATGCAGGATCCCATCCATCTCCGCCAATAAGACGTAGGTTGTATGTTACGCATTTATTGGTTGGATTCAGCTTTCCCGA
Source organism: Gaultheria prostrata (assembly GCA_036023075.1). Classification (NCBI taxonomy): domain Eukaryota; kingdom Viridiplantae; phylum Streptophyta; class Magnoliopsida; order Ericales; family Ericaceae; genus Gaultheria; species Gaultheria prostrata. Next base: position 18,524 of record JAXBDA010001990.1, on the reverse strand, counting down.
CCTTATGGCTGCCTCAACCGCATCTTCTGCCATACTGAAACTGATTCTAATGAGCACAATACTTGTGTATAGATCACATGTTTCAACAGGAAAGACTAACTAGCTTCAGATGCCCCGGCGATTCTAACATTACGTCTTTCACCTGTTCAGATCACTAATGCTTCGTCTGGATAGCTTTGGATTTTGGAATCAAGGGATTTTATGTTCAATTGCAACAACCATACTATACGTGTAAGTGTAACAATAGGTGGCTCGTCAAACCAGAGTCGAAGATAGATTAGTGGTAAAAGAGATGTATTTTGTCGGAAGTCTTGTTACTCTTGTATAACTACCATCCTTAATATGAAAATCACTCCTATTAAATAGCTTTTTCAATATAAAATGATTAAGTTTCCAAACTGTGGCTATCCCCTTGCTCTTTTGGGTTTGATTCTACATAAACGAAACAGTTCCCCAAAAAAGAAAAAGTTTCCAGACTGAAATCCAAGTGTAAGCTATTAAGGAATATTTGTAACAGTGTATAATAGCATCAAACAAAATCCTAGTGAATAACCGTTCACAGTTTCCATAAAATGACACAAATCCAAAAAATTAGAGAGAATTCAAGATCAGCCAAGCCCCATCATGTACCTTCTAAAAGTAGTCCACTTCCCACCTGTAACTGTGACCAGACCGGGGTAACCTTCAAATACAACATGATCACGGGAAATGCTTTTTGTGTTCTTTGCTCTAAGATCCATTGCCAACGGGCGAATACCACTCCAAGCAGAGAGAACATCCACACGCCGCACCTAAATTGTCCTGGAACATCTTTAGTCTCCAGTAAACAATAAATAAGCTATTCTATTAAAGGGTAAGCGGCCAAGATGCTAACAAGCTTTTATCAGATCCACTGTAACATTTCGAGAGTAAGAGTAGAAATCAAAGTTTCAATGGGGCATTTCATATGGTCACAAATTTGAGTAGCGAGAAGCACATCTGATAAAGAATTTAAAAGGGACGTCAAATCGGAAGAAAAATAAAATAGCAATAAGTAAAGCTAAGGCTTTCTTTTTCTTTTTCTTTTTCGAACAGCATAAGTAAAGCTGAGGCTACGGTCCAAAAAACCAAGTTAAACATTGCATGCGATATAAGATGCAGTTTACACATGGAAAACGAGGAATTCAACCATTCAAACTCACAAACCTTAATTTTAAGGTAATCAGAGATGGCATCCAATATAAATTCAATCTCATCCTCGCGTGGTTCTGGAAGCATTGTAATTGTGGTGTTAGAATCTGTAGTGCCAGCAACCGTTCTCCCCAACCATGGCAACATGAAGACAACACACCCATCTTTAGTTTTGGGTACGATTAAGCCCATCCTCTCAGGAGAATAATAATCGGGAAGCACTATATGTACACCACTGCTTGGACAGATCATTGGTTTTGCATCTTTGTCAGCCATTTTCCTCACAGAATCACAAAATGGCCCAGCGGCATTCACGACCACTTTTGCATACGTATCAAACTCTTTGCCTTCATAGTTGACAAGAAACAAGACTCATGTAAAGTGCAATTAACCATACTGGATTCCCAAGTGACACCCAACTACTATGAACTGAAGCCAGAACGACCAATGAAGAGGAAAACCATTGAACAAACAAACAAGGATGAGCTGGATAACCAAAGAGAAACTAGAAACAGAACCAAATCAAGCCGAACCAACTCTTAAGTCCCATCCATTAGGATCGGCCACGTAAATGTGTTTCCTATATTGAGCTCGATCGAGGGTATCGTGTTCTGTGATGTTCAAAAAACCAAGATCCCATCAAACCAAAGCCTCTAAATTCAATTTTGGTTGGTCTTCCCCTCCCCTTAATTAGTCTTACCCTCTACCATAAGTCCTTAACCATACTACCCCTCCTAACTATTGAATTGGCCTACCTACGAAAGACATGTCCAAACCACCTTAAGAGAAACAGAGAAACGAAGAGGGGGGAAATGGATTGGAGGAATGTAGAAGAAGATATTATGATTTTTCTTTTTCTCTTTTTTTCTTTTTGGCCATTTCTCTCATATGAAAATGTTGCATCACTCTTGACCTTACAAAACCATAGTTCAACAACAATGTATTCTCTAATGTGCGAGCACGACCAACAAGTGGCATGCGCGCGCTCGCACACAGACACATCCCGCTCAAGGGGTGATGTACTTTACCCCTGCCCATGGGTTTCAAAATTTTCATTTCCGCTGTCCCAAGCCTTAGAACAAGAAGTTGACATAATACAAATCTAGAGTTGGCATCTCCAAAGTCATGACATATAATACAATTGTATAACTGAAACATGTAACTAAAGATGGCCACTGAAACCTCATCATCCTACAAATGATGCAAGGCTTGAATATATATTTTCACAGAGGTGAAGGCATGAGACATGAGACATGCGAAAATATTTTACTACATATTGGAACTCCAGTTGACAATAGAATATATAGTGGGCATCATACCTGTTAGATTGTCTTGAATATGAGCACCAATTATCCGCTCACTAACATCATCCTTAAGAAAAGATAAGACTTCGGCATGGTTAAGCACAGCTGCACCAGCCAGCGCAGCAGTGCATGCTAAAGCAACATTTAGTCTTGAATCATCCATTTGACCATCATAATAAACCACTGCTCCCTTCAATGTTCTACCGTTACCCTTCCTTGCAAGAGTGGGGAAGAGTTCAACAGACTCTGGTGCAGAATAATATCTAGACAGATGCAGCAGGCGGGGTCCCGCAACCAGATCATATAGCTTTAAGCCCATCCAGTAGTACACCACCTCAAACCAGTTGAAACAGGGTGTCATGCAAGGCAAAGAATGGCATAAGTGTGGAGCATTCTCAATAATCTGTTTACGCTCCTCGAGGGCATGGAAAACCAGCTTCAGCTGTCCATAGTCTAAGTTGAAAACTGCTTTCTCCAAGTACCGAACTCCTAAAAATGTTGGTTTCAATGAGTAATACGTAAAAAAGACATCAATGACTCTATGTTGTAAAGTGTTAACAACATATAACTAAACATACAAGAAGGCAAGTTATCCAGAACTATAATCACAAGCTTCCTACATCCATAATTTTTCTTCTGTATAGATAAAAGACGTCTAAGAAGTGTGAAAGCGAGAGATGTCATCAGATTAGACGCTAATGAAAAAGTAGTGCTGAGAAAAGTGTAAAATCTCCTGCAATCATACTGTCTCCCTAATCAGCATGCACACGGCATTACATACTGGTAGCAGTCGACTCATTGCTGTGACATCAGAACAAGATTCTTTTACCCTAACATCTTCGCAGAGGGGAGACTCGACCCAGGACCTCAGGTTCTTATGATATGGTTCAAAGAAACCACCTTTTCTTCTTGCACTATATAAGTCAATAGATGATATCAGGATTCTTTTCAAATTACCCTAATGCACTATATAAGTAGAAGTGTTTAGTGTTTTAAAGGTAAAACTAAGGATTTAGAGCTTAAATTGTAAAAATCCCAGTAAGTTTTAGGATTTTTTTCCCCTCCCCAATAAGCAATCCTAGTAAGGTTAGGACATTTGGTATTTACTCGTTACTAGCGATAAGGGCCCATAAACTGGCCTTCGAGTTCCCTGCTGGTGTCTGTCACTTCCTCACACTTAAATGCCGCCAGCTCTACCTTGGACAAGTGCATTAGGTCGGGGAGAACAACAAAAACAGAATTAGGCGAATTTACCTCTTCTTTTCTTAAATACATCGGTGCTCTTTCTCATCCCTTATACTTATTCAGTTACTCCTATCTATCTTTATCACTATATCCTACTCTTTGTATGCTCTTTCCTCTCCCCCTTTCTTACATTTCTTTACACTCCTAGGAATGTGTTATGCATGCAATCATAATTCAGCAGCTATTTATAAGAGCTGGTAATGGCATCTCAAACCTTTACTCAAACTTAAATTTGAGTCGTAAAAAAAATAGTACTCCGTATGAAAAAAACTTTCTTCGCTGCTGCTTCAAACTCATAGCAAAACCAGTTTTCCTCAAGTCTAGGAGACTGTTTTAATCAAATATTCAATGGATACTTTGAGCTTTCAAATTTGCTTCTCATCAAAGATCCTTTTAATCAAAGATAAATTAATTATTTAATATTCATGGGGCACCGCCGCGTGCCTAATACACGTCCTCACCATACATTCATAATTCATACGGGATCATACACTTCGCCCTGGCCCACATACGGGATCATACACTTTTCCCTGGCCCACATGAATGTGTTCTCACCATACATTCATACTTTCATATGGGATTGTGCACTTTGCCCTGGCACACATGAATATGTAGTGGAAAAGAGTGTTGGAAGTCATCTAGCGGCGGAACCATGTGGTGGGACGGGGTGGCACGTCCCAAAAAAGTTCTATTTTACGCTGATGGATTAGGCTCCTGCCGGTATCGATCCAAAGTCCAAACAATTTGATTTTGCACAAAAATGTTGAAAAAATAGGCATTAATTTAAAAGGGGAACAATTTGGATCATAAAAAGAATATCTCAAAGATTTTCAATGACCTCTCAAAGATTTTCAATAATCACCGGAGAATTGGATCAAGCCTTTATTTTAGTTTTTAGTTTTAACTTAAAACAAAGCCCAGGACAAAGCTGGACATTGCACCTAACGACTTAAAGTTTTGTTCATATTTCTAAAAATATAGAACAAGGTAGACTTCCGTAAACAGCACCACTCCTGGCTCCGCCACTGATGTCATCGGTGACCCAGGAGCCCCCAATAATTTTTCTTTCACTCAAATTTAGCTAAGTATGAGTAAAAAGCTGGAGATGGTCTAACCTTGCAGTTGTAAAAATGAACTAACTTCTTTACATCACATACCTCCATGAATTAGTTTAGTAGACCGAGAAGAAGTCCCAGACGAAAAATCCTCCCTCTCCACTAACCCCACCCGGAGGCCTCTCGTTGCAGCGTCGAGCGCGACGCCGCACCCGGTGGCCCCACCGCCCACGACGAGAATATCAAGGGGATTGACGGGGCTGGTTCCGACGAGAGCCGACTCCTGGACGGCTCTCGGCGGGACGACGGCACACGGGTCGGATATCTTCCTCTGCATAACATCCACGGCTGGGCCGCCATCACGGTCGTTGGCAGAGACTGAGGGGTGGCGGAGGGAGGCGTAGGCGCCGAAGGAGAAGATGGTGACGGCTGTGGCGGTGGCGCGGAGACGGGTGGTCATTGGTGGTGGAGGGAGAGAGAAGCGGTGGGAAGGTGGTGTGGAACATTCGGTTAGTATTTACGAAAGAAGGTGACGGTGGGAACAAAAATGTATTTAATAGTGATACATGTACAATAAAAGTGTCCAACTCGGCTCCAATACATTCACATGGTGTGTGGAGCCCACACACACTTGAGTATGAAATATGTGTGTGGTCCACACACCATGTGAATGTGTTGGAGCCTAATTGGACACTTTTGTTGTATATTTATCATTTTTGAAAATGTTAAAAGTACACCATCATCCAAACACAACACCAAACATACACTAGGCCACACATATACTTCCTCTGTCCGGATTTATCCGGATTTGTTGGTCCATAAACATCTTTTTTCAAGTCCGAAAATATTTGTTCATTTCCAAAAGTTAAAGGGTAAAGTATGAAAGATTTACACAAAAAGTAATGGAAAAAAAATTCGAATCCCCAAAACGGACCAACAAATCCGGATGGAGGGAGTACTATTTATTACGCGGAATTCACGTGTATTATATATATGTGAGTATATGTGAGAGATTGTGTTCCGTATTACTATAAGAATCACTGTGTTTCCGTCATCTCTCGGGTGGGAATGTGGAAGGGGTACAAAGCTTTAATTTGGTTTCCACTTAAAAGGCATTTTTTTTTTATCTTTCATTTTGGAAAACTATTTATTACGCGGAACTCACCTGTATTATATATATATGAGTATATGTGAGAGATTGTGTTCCATATTATATCAGAATCACCGTGTTCCTGTCATCTCTCAGGTGGGAATGTGGAAGGGGTACAAAGCCTTAATTTGGTTTTCACTTAAAAGACATTTTTTTTTTTATCTTTCCTTTTGGAAATTTAAAATTCTTTAGCGTTGTATCAAATATTTTGCTTTATTGATTCATCTCGATGTGAAAATTAAGAAAATGCAAATATAAGAGCTTAAATTGAAAACATCATTATAATGTCTCCTTTTCGTTTAGTTAATTTTTTGTATTGCTCCCTTGTGCAAAGGCGGAGCCATCAATGGGTTGACCTGGGCTGTAGCCCACGTGGGGTTGAAAAAGAGTTTTTTTTTTTTTTATGTAAAAGTATAGTTTAGTAAATTTTAACCCATCTTATTATTTGTGTGTGTAGCCCAATTCATTCTAAATGAACACTTATTTGAAAAATTACCCACAAATCAATCTCTTTTGAACAACTCAACATGTCGAAGCCGGCAATTCTTGTAGCTTTTCTTATGAAGATTTTTTCTTCCGAGTTAAAAAATGGCTTTGGGGATAGGAAAAGAATTGGGAAAAGAAAATTAAAGTTCTTAAAGTTATTACACAATGGACACTGTAACAATATTTTTGAATATATATACATATAAGAATTTTGATAGCAATTACTAATTTGTAACGAGTAATCCGAAACGGTATCCGATATTACATAGGCACTAGTAAGTACCGTAGAAGTAGTAATTAAAAATAATACCATGCTCGGTACAATATTCAAAACCTAGGTTAGCCCAGGATAGAATAGGCTCTTGGATCCGCCCTGCCTTTGTGTCATAGCAATTTTTATTGGTTGGATTCACAAAGTGAACAGTTTGAATTAGTATAAAGTTGACCCAAAAAGTAAAAAATTGGGAGAGGTTCAATAGCGAGCTTGCCCCATTGTGGATTGGAATTATTGATCAATTTACTTTTTTGTTCAGCCCGTTGAATTATCAAATACTATGAATCACCGAACACGGTGCGGATAAAAAAAAAACCGAACACAGTGGCAATAATACCGATATTCCACAACCATCTTGAGTCCCGAGATGCAAACTTCATACTCAGACATATTATTATTTGATGATGATTACATTCTACTTGTCACAGTTGTAATTTTACCGCATCTGCCTCTGGCTAACTGGCACTGATAATAACACAATGGACGGAAGGTAGAGTGTAATCTATTCTGACAGAGATATAGTAGGGAAAATGAAAAGTTTTCCCGAAATAGTCTAGAAGGAGAAATCCCGGAAAGAGCGAATGTTGGTTTGGTTCACAAGCACTATATTGTAAACATTGGTATTTTTCTGGGTTTATGTTCCTGCACTTTGGTGGGCACCACAAAATGCAAAACTGGCCTTCATTATTCTTTTACATTTCTTTCTTTTTTTTTAAGTTAAGTGGGCGCGGGACCCACCGAACCTACATGGGTGGGCATCTTGTCGTGTCCCGCACCCACTTAACTATGGGTGGGCATCTTGTCGAGTCATTTCGTGTTCGAGTCACAATTCTCTCAACCATAACCCGACCTGTTTAGCTATTCGTGTTATCGTGTCGTGTCATATTCGTGTCTCGTGTCAGAAAAAACCGACCCTAACCCTCTAACTTCGTGTCGTATTACCGTGTCCTTCCATAAATTCCAGTATCGTGTCGTGTCATCTAGTGTTTGTGTCAGAATTCTCTCAACCCTAACCCGACATGTTTAGCTTTTCGTATTATCATGCCGTGTCATATTCGTGTTCCGTGTCAGAAATAGCCGATCCCAACCTGCAAACTTCGTGTCAGGTTCTTGTAGTGTCGGGTCGAAAATTCCCACCCCTAGTCCATCACTGCGTACAGGCCAAAAGAAACAACAATCTACCAACAGGTGGGAATAATAAAAAAAAAACAACAACAACAACAATGAACTCTACAGCTTGCGGTTGACAATAAGTAGTAAATTAAGTAAATCCTTGACACTCTTCCACTAATTACCAGCTGTTTTCCTACACCGCATAAGAGCCCTTATTAATTTCTCATGTTTTTGACTTCCTTAATGCAGACATAATCATCGACCACCAAAGCATGAATTTCAATTGAAATTAAACCATATTAACATTATTTCGAACAAATCACAAGCTTTTAACACAGAAAAGTACATATCCTAAATTACAAACGTACTTCTACTTTCCCAGAACAAAGAAAGATACACAATTCAAAACTAATACAGTACCTGGCTGCTGAAGACCAAGTCTGCTTAATACTAGTCCACCTAAGAGGTTTAGACAGGCTGCTGGCTTTTCCCGATTTCAATGGAGATCTCATCACTTCTCCATAATCTATATCATCTCAGACACAGCATATTCCTCCATCATATAAACTTCTGTACAGAAACACCATTGAACATCAACCCTTGAGGAACGTACTTTATACAGATGCAAATCTCCCGACACAAGATTCCAGTGTCTACCATGAATTACAGACTTTACATCACAACAGCTGCAGAAGAAAATCATTGAATTTTCGGAAACACCCTCTGTACAGTCAAATCCTTTAATTACCGACCGTAGATTAATATACTACATAAAGGTTTTTGTACAACATTTCTGCGTGATATAAATTACATGCTTTAAAATTCAAATCATGATAGCTGAAGAAGTAAACGTCCTCAACAACATTTCACGGTCTTGGTATCACGTCTACTCGTTGGAGTAGTTCCAACACACTTCCTGCTTTTCTCTTGGCTCTATCAGTGCCATTCTCTGACAATTCTTTCAATGCCTCCTCTCCCCCAAGCTCTCTCACTATTCTCAAATACTGAACATCACCAGTGCACAACGACCACAAAACTGCCGCGGCATTCTCACGATTTCGCGCTGAACCAGTCCTTATCACCTCCACCAAAACTGGAATGGGCTCCGCCTGACCAATAGCAACTTTTCCCTCTTGATTGCTCGCAAGTATTGCCAATATAGCTAACGACTCATCCACCATTCCACCACCAGAGTCCCTAAGCAACCTCATAAGCGGTCCCACAATTCCTGCCCTTACAGCTCTTACCTTGTTTCCCTGATATATCGAAAGGTTAAAAATAGCTGTCGCGGCGTCTTTCTTTCCTCTTGGGGTCCCGTGACATAGCAAATCAATAAGAACCGGAATAGCCCCAGCAGCACCTATGGCCACCTTGTTCTCATCTACGACGGACAAACTGAAAAGGGTGGCGGCGGCATTTTCTCTCGCTTCCATGCTTCCGTTTTTCAAGACATCGACTATATCCGGAATAGCTCCTGAATTTACAATATTACCCTTGTTAGCCTCATGTATGGAAAGGTTGAGGAGCGCAGTAACCGCATGCTCCTGGGTTCTTGAATCCGCGGAGGATAGTAGCTCTACGAGAAGCGGAATGGCCCCTGCCTCAGCGATGAACACTCTGTTATCTTTATTTCGCTTAGCCAGCAACCGAAGCTCTCCTGCTGCTGCTCTTTGCTGATCCAAGTTTCCATTTGCAAGTTTGTCTATCAAGGCATTAATAGCAGCTCGATCGCAGTCTGAACCACTTGCTCCTGATTTCTTATCCCCACAGTTACCTTGCCTTTTTGGCAACTCAATACCGTTGCTCTCACACCAAAAAGCGATTAAACTCTTCAAAACGTAGTTGGGTGTTAGGGCTGTGTGCAGAAGGGTCTGTTGAGTCTTGGGGCAGGTCTTGTGCCCTGCATCCAGCAATTTTTGAATGCATGATCTTTCGTATGTCTGCAAATGAAAGCACAAAAGTCGTTTAATAATGGCTATCAATGTTCACACAAGCTCTATTCCTGGATTTGGGCATCAGATTGGATTCTAAATCCGAAAAAAACCACATATCCTAAGTGTGACGGAAGCTCTTGCGGCCAAGATTGAACATCTGTTGGATATAGAATCCAACAAAACATGAGATATATGATACAATGGGGGACTTGGAACTATTAATCCCCGTACTAATAGTCCCAAATGAGATATGTATTACTTACTATTAGTCCAGTGCCCGGATTTTTGGTTGGACTAAAAAATCCAAGGGGACCACATATAATAAATTTTGGTGGAAACTTTTGCGGTTAAGATTACATATCTACCAAAAGAAAAAAAAAGGAATATACAACAACTTGAGGAATGTGGTACTACTGATCCCATTAAGATTAGTCTGATGGATTGTATATCCTGTAGAATTCGATATCACTTCGCTATAAGTCCAGTCAAACAAACAGATACTAAAGTGATAAGGGATTTCAGTTTAAACCTGTCCAGTAGAAACTATGACAGGATCTTTCATCAGTTCAAGAGATATTGGGCACCGAAAATCATCTGGGATAACAGGAGATCTGTGCTTAATCAACTCCTTTTCAGCCTCTGGGGTATCTTTGTCTGGATTTCCATTCACTACATCCTTCAGCTTCGGAAGCAGAAACGACATTGTCTGAATGCAGTCTCCAAGACCTCCAACATCTCCACCACAGGAGACAACCATATCACGGATAGCAAGTGACTCTTTCCTAAGATCATTCATAGTCCTGAGATGCAGCTTCTCCGAAAGCCTTTTCAAAATTGAGGGGTCTATGTCTTTGTCCTTTTGTGCTATTGATAAGTCCATCTCCAGCAGTAGATCAGGTGAGTCCCTTCTTCCTTTAGCTCTTTTGAATTGAGCATGCACGAGTTCAATCTGAAAGAAATCAAAACATGATATACCCACAGTCAGTAAACAAGATAGAAAGCAATAGAATGGACTGTTGTTCAATTTTCTTTAATCAGAAAATATTTGCAGCATTCATTTTTCCTGAAAAGGGCTAATTGTCCACTATATGTAGTTCCCGTCCCAAATATATCAAGTAATTATCAAGCCTACGCCCTAGGGTAGCTTCAAGAGGGAGCAAGGAATGGAATGGTTAACCACCCTTCAGGTCTAACTCACGACTTCACAGTAATAGTTATGTCCATGATTACATTTTTCCGAAAGATTAATCCTGATTCCTGAATACCTGTTCTCTAACTTCCTCCGATATGTCAAGTTTGTCATAAGGAATCTGGCTCAATGCTTCTTCAATTTGCTCCGTCACTTGTTGGAAGTCACCAGCAATTTTGTCCATCTGCAAAGCCTGTGACATGAAAAATACAGCTTAACTTACATGGCTTAATTCCAGAGGATGAGTTAGAAAAGAGACTTGTTTGCAAGACGATCACAAAAATAAAGCAGCAAGGCAAAGTAACATTAGAGACACTTAGTGGAGAAAGCAAGAAAAGTACTCTGTATATTAGAGCTTCAAAACTCCATATCCAATAGCAATGGCAAGTATAGAGTTTTGAGCAAAGACAAAACACCTCTTTATTATCATTTCCTTAACCTTGAAAATGAGCCATCAACATCTGCCTGAGAAGATCTTACATGCAAACTTAAAAATCCTAAATCCCATAGCTCGGCAAAGACATAAATTTCAACAACTTAGGAACTTTGGTGGCTGTTTTTGTTCATTGAAGTTCTAAACAACAACCCTTACTTTTTTACTACTTCACTGAACAGATAAAGCAATTCAGCCTAAAAAATTATACCACAGAAACACAATACTTGTCACCTGCATTTTGCCTTAAGATCATTTGACAAGAATTGCAGACCCAGTTCATAATAATCAACTCATCTTCAATACAAAATTTTCCAGCTAGCTTTTAGCTAATCATTTTACTTCGGCATATTGTGAAAATTGGATATTTACCCAAAACAGACGTATGAACTAGAATTTGAACCCAGAACGTTGATTTGCTGGGGAAAAAAAAAACAAGAAAAACAAGAAAAAAAAACACGTCAAATAAGACAGAAGCATCTGTTTTCGGCATTAGAAATTTGATAAAACAACTAGAATCATCTGTATCAAATTTCTTGCTTCTCCTAAACTTTCTCAACAACCAAACAGACGGACTTCAACCAACAATACCAAACCAAACATAACAACAAACGAAAACCCGAAATTAGGTAAAGCAAATTAAAACAAAAACAAAAGTAGTACCTGAAAGAGCTTGCTGCCTTCATTGACAGATCGCAGAAGCTCTCTAGCTGAATCCAAAGCGATTTTCAACGACTCAAAACCTCTAATTTCTTCATCATCCAATTCCTCTTGACTATCCTTTAAATCCTCAAACAAAGGGCTCAATAGCTTTACTCTCCTAACCAAATTGTTGTACATCTTCTTCGACGCGTTACGGCACTCCGGGTACCCACAAATGTCCCTAATGGCCATACTGAGTTGACTCACCAACGCGTCCTTCGAATCGTCCATCGGGCCCATATGGTCCTCAGCGAGAGAGGCCAGAAAAAGACCCTGGATTTGACGATTTTAAGGTGATTTGGAGAGACCCAGATGATGGAATTGGTCGAATTTTGATTGAATTTTTTTGGGACGGATTGAATCAAGTAAATGTATTTGGGAGTGAAAAAGAGAATTATAGCCCTGAATTTGGATTTTCGTGGGTAAGGGAAGAGACCCAGATGAGGGAATTAGTTGAATTCAGGTGGGAGGGGGAGAAAATGGGCGGCGACGAAATTGTATGCATGTACAGACGACTTGTTCTGTGAACAAGAAAGGTTTTAGAGAGAGAGAGAGAGAGTTGAATTTTGGTAAGAATTGTTTTAAGCAGGATTATGTGGAATTGTGGATTACTCGTTGGAAGATATTTTAGGAAACGGTCTTTCTAACGGGTGCACCATTACACCCGTTAAAGATACAAAAAATATATATTTATTAGGTCTCACTTGTACTATAAAGTATATTTTTAAAGTATACATAAAAGTGTACTTTAAAATACAAGTAAAACCCACAAATATATCTTTTTGTATGTTGCACCCGTTAGCATTTCCGGAAATAATAACTGGAATAGGAATCTGGAAGGAAACAGACCCAATTACTTAATTTTCTTATACATTCAATATTTTTCTATGACCAAAATTCTGCCCTTGCCATTTCTTGGATATTCGAACAATATTTTTTTTTAATCGAAGGATTTAAAATATACAGATCAAGAACTTATATGGATCAGTTCAAAAAAAAAAAAAAAAGAACTTAACCGTATCCAAACCTACATTATATGTTCCCTTTTGTAAAATAATGTTCATGGTAAGTTCATCAAACTGTTTAGTTTATGATTACCTTTTCCATTTTTTATTTAGTCAACTTATCAAGCAAATTAAATTGACATGTTGTTCGTGGTTTGTTGTGTTTATATTTAGTTTTTCTCATTTATTTTGGTAATTATTTAAGTATTTCACCTTAGCTTTTCTACCATAGAGAGATTTGATAGGAACAATAATTGAAAATAATTACGAAAGATTATTTAGTGAAAACTCCGTTTTGCAAATTCGATTTCACTTTTGTTAAATGAAAAAAGACAACCAACAAAACTTGTCTAAGTTGTGAAAATAAAAAATAATAAAAAATAAAATTTGAAGTAAAATGGTTACCCAAGCAGAAAGGGGTGGGTGCTATGCACTTGGGTGCTATACACCGTGATGTGCACCCCTTGGCGGAAATGTTATTAACTATTTACTCAAAAAAGATAAACGTAAAATACTTGAGAGAATAAACCTGCTTAAGTTCCTTGATATGGGAACGTCCATATAGCCAGTAGAATTTAAAGTGAAATAAATATTCTCTCTTTGAGATTTAGGTCAAGGATATACGATAACAACTATATAAGTCTTTGATCAAGTCCTTTTAGGCCCTGCGTGGCTGGGGGTAAAGACTCCCCTTATAAGTTTTCATCCCTCATTTTGATGGGTCCCACGCCTTTCCCGGTGTTTGGCAACCCTAAATGCGTCTTTGATAACTCTTCCCCCGTGCATAACATGGGCATGGGCTTTTGGCTAGTTTTTATTAATACAACTAGACTTTGACTTGTTAATGGTACACCTTAGAATCCTAGACGTAAATAAGTAGCCAAAATTCTTTAGATTTCCCCTCAGTTAGCACTTGTTAGGTTTGTAATTGGACTCATATTGCGTAATTTGCGTAAGTAGCCAACTGGATCAAGAGCTGTGGGGTTTTTTAAAATCTCTCTTAAAAGGAAGAAGATGACTGCGGTGGCTGCAACCACGCAAAGATCAGGACGGCAACTCCAAGCGGTTCGTCCTCCTTTTTTGTTCCCATTGGGATGTTCCGATTTCATTCATAAGCCTTTGATTTATCTGGCTCAAGTTTGATCGTTTATCTCGGATTTTGCTTCTGCTATTTTTTTTTTACAACCTGTTTTAGCAAGTTGATAAGCTGGAGAGGATCCATGTCATATTTATTTACGCTTTCATTCATCTGTCCAATTACATTCTTTTTTTATTTATTAATTTACCATCATCTAGGGTTGTATATATATTTATATTAATATTAATTTACGATCATCTAGGGTTTGGGGGCATAGGAGTACAACAACAACAAGAAGAGATCTAATAAGAAGATATCTGCCCTAAATGACGGAAATGGTGAGCAGAAGTTAATGAGACCAGCACTTTCGGACCGTAGAATGACCTGTGACACATCCAAGCAGCAGCAACGCATCCAGGAGTTCCCTGTATGTTACATTACTCCAATAATGTATTTATGTGTGTGTTTGTGTTTGCGCAGTTGCACGCCCGTGTGTGGGTGTGAATCCTGATCTCAAGTCTTAATTTTGGTTCTCGATCTAACTTTGTCGTCTATGTCTAGGGGTTTGATGTTGGGGACGTTCCTCTCAATGGTTCCAGTGCAATTATATTTCTATCATTGTGGACTGAAAACTCTCGGGATCCTGCTCCTAAGAAATATGAGGATATGGCTAAGATTGGTCTTGAGACTTACAACTGCCAAAATGTATGTGGGTGTTTCTTTTCGTACTTCTCTTTAACTTACTTTTTTGTAATTAACTTCATCTTTGCTTTTGTTTAATATCGTAGGACACATTGTACCAATTCACCAAAATCCTCTCGGTAGATGCCTTGACGAAGAGTATATATGTTGCTTACCACATCACTTTCCAGGCTGAGGATGAGTCTTCTCTCATGAATTTTGAAGCTAAAGCTGCTTCTATTCATGCCATTACCATGGTCCCCTTTTGCAAGCTGGAGAAGGTACATAACTACATTATATGTGCTCACCCTCCTATATCTTGGATTCATAACTACATTTATATTCCATTCCCTTTTCAATTAGTGCAGGTGGATAATATTCTGTGTTATTGAAGGTCCTCATTTTTAAAGTACATTGATTGTGATAAGACAATTGTGCTATTATTCAGAATACATATTGGTGTCTAACATGAAAAATCCGTATGATCCCTTCAATGTCAATTGTTTTGGTGCATAATTTTTTTGTTTTTTTAACTTCTTAAGATTTTCAGTTGGATGATGAGCTGTCAAGGATGGCTACAGCCATCTTTGATTCTATATTTAGCACCAAGTATCCATCTGTGCCATTTTGCATCTGGATTTGACTATGCATTGGATTGCTTAGTTCTAAAATTGGTTTCATATTATGACTATAGCATCATGGATAGCACTGCATTGGATTTGCTCTTATGGATCGAAAATGCTTAACAACACTATTAAGAGTAGTGGAAAATATGTAAACAATGCATTGATATTTGTGAAAAGTACGTGTTATTATGCAAGTATGTTAGGTGACAGTGTTAGCATGGTGACGCCAAACAATAAGTCAGAACTTTAATGCACTGTCCTCTAGTGTCTCTCTAATTCTATGGTCTTTGACTTTGATTTGAAGCAATGTCAGCTTTTTTCTTCGTAGCACATCCAGTACTCTCTGCTTGCATCTCGAATTTTGCTTGTGCTGTTTTTTTACAACCTGTTTTAGTGGTCGATGATCATCTACAGTTTGGTGCTAGAGGAGTACTACAATAATAAACAGAAGAAGACCATCGATCCGCATGCTAGTACTAGTAGGCTTTTCTTTTCCGTAACTTTTTTCAGTTGATGAGCTGATTTTATTAGTTTAATTAGAGTGAAACAAAAGTTCCTTTTCTTGACAGACGGAGGGTGATCGTAAACAAACGGAAACACTTTCAGACCTAGCCTGTTCCGTATTCATGGAGAAGCAAGAGGAGAGGCAGCGGCTGCTGACGGAAGAAAATTGGCGCCTCATGGAGCGACGTGTATGTGGTCTCAAGTCTTTTAACTTTGCTTCATTGTATACATCTCAAGTCTTCTCGTCAATATATACATTTCAAGTCTTTAACTTTGTCTATGTTCAGGGGTTTGATTTTGGGGACATTCCTCCCATAGAAATTCCTAAAGTCGGTACATATGAAAAAGAGTGTTATTCTTCAAAATGTATATTTTACTTATGGTATTAAGCATGTTGATGAGTGGTTAACCGATGAAGAGTGTAACTTTTTTAGTATTAAATATGTTGATACTTCTCTTAAGGTTTCACGCAGTATCCAATCGGCACCCAAGTTTTCTCTTCTTAAGGTCTCATGTTCGATTCTCTTTCTTAGCGATTCTTGGAGATATCACGGGACTATCACACCTAACACAAAAGTGTGCGAAAGGAATGTGAGAGGAACTGTATGAGTCAGTCCGAGTTTTGCACAAGTTGACCCGAGACACATTGATGAAGAAAAAATTGCCGTATACCTACCGCGAGTCGGCTGTGCCAGAAACTTAAAGCTATTACTATTACTGACGTGGCAATTGGGCAATTGTCCACCACGGAATCAATCAATGACTTGGCAAAGTGAGTTTGGTCAATTGCCCCGTAAAGATAGAGTAAAAATTGTATGTGCCGGCAACGGCGGAACAGAGGGTCGAAGATGTGCACATCAACCAATGGAATCTCGTGAGGTGGATTTCAAGTGATATAGTTGGACCCCACACGACGTGGTCCAATTGCGTTCCGTGGGATTCGAAGGCCGGCCACGCATCGTATCACGTAAAGGCCTGCCCACTGCTGCACGTTCGATCTGGACCTTTCAACTACTCCAAGTTATGAGTCAACTCGCTTTTTGGGTCAAACTCGAACACTTTTTTTTTTTGACCCCTCCTTTTGCAAAAACAAAATACTAATTTAATGTCTTGGGTACCGTCACGTGATTTCGTACACTCATTTTTCAGTACACATTTTTATGTGGTTTCAATAATAGTAAATGTGTAGACCTCACCCAATGTGTAGTTAAAAAAACCCGAGACACCACGTGGCAATGCTCTCGAGAATCCTGAATAATTATTTCATAGGTTTTGCTCATCTAAGAGTCTTAGGTTCGAAACTTCACAGATGCTATCAACTCATTTAGGACCAGCCACGTGGAACTATACTCTGGCTGTAATTAGGGCCCCCACTAGTGAACTGTATCAATCCCTCCGAATAAGTAGAGCTGAGCATAAACTGGCCCAAACTGAGTTCTTAAAAAAACACATTCAAGGCTAAAAAGGTCGTAAGCTGCAGCTGCAACGCTTACCCCCGGCCCCTGCAACAAACATAGTTTTGTGAAAAAGACACCACCACTCACACAATATACACGCAATACTCTCATATAGGGATGATGCCCGCCCCACTATATATGAGAGTGTTGTGTGCACTAGCTCTCAAAGGGGTAAGGCCGACACCACGTCACCACCTATGGGGCTCAAAAGTTTCATTCTAGTAGTAATGCTATGTGGGCCAACCCACTATGAAAAGCACATAGAGTCTAATTAAATGTCCCAAATCTATTACCAATGCTATGTGGGCCAATCCGTTATAACCACATATACATGTGATACCGGGACCCTATAGTGAGGTGCACTTTCATTTAGCCATAAGTACGTATTCAAGATTAATATTCTTTCGCCTTTTACTAAAATGTTATTGTATGACAAGATAAATAGTATCACGTTTAAGGGAATAGTCCAAAAAGACACGGAGTTACAGTAGTAACAGTGATATGTTATTATCTATTTACTCCAAAAAGATAAACGAAAAATACTTGAGAGAATAAACCTGCTTAAGTTCTAGCTATGGGGACGTCCATATAGCAAGTAGAATTTAAAATGAAATAAATACTCTCTTTGAGATTTAGGACAAGGATATACAACTATACAAATCTTTGATTAAGTCCTTTACGCTTTTATTTTAATTTTATGCAATTTACCAAAGTATCTAACATTAAAAAACTGTGTGATTTATTCGTTCAACTAACGTTAAATTATTCTATTTTGGTAATTTAAACCCCAAATTGCAATGGAGTAGGGGAACAACCATCAGATCCTTTTTACATTTTGGGTTAAAAGCACTTAGACCCCCTAATCTTGACACACCCTCATCTATTTTTACGTATTCCGTCCATTTTCGTTAACGGAAGGGGGTGCAATTTCCTCATTAACCTTTGTTATTATATTAAGGCAACTATGAACCAAAAGAAACAGATCGATCTCCTCCCTCCTCCCTCTTTCTGCCCAATCTCTCTATCTCTCTCTCTCTCTCTCTCTCTCTCTCTCTCTATATATATATATATATATATATATATATATATATATATAGGAAGAGGAACTTATAAGGGCTC
>JAXBDA010001989.1:0-47628 GCA_036023075.1 Gaultheria prostrata | reverse complement strand
GTATTTGTTATGTGTATTGTTCCTAGGGGTAGTTTAGTCATTGTACCTTTGTCTCTATATATACACATGTATGAGAAAGGGAAACCCTAATCTCACACATTTTCAGTCATCTCTCTACATTTGTTCAGAAGAGACAAGTGTTTTGCCCTTCAACCGTAGAGTAGAGTATGGCTCCCCGTATCGTGTCTTTCTGGCATATCTATCCTTATTATGTTATTGTGCCTAGACATCTGATAATGGATGTCCATTCTCGTGATTTCTTCCATGAAATTTAAAAGAAAAGACTCTTTTGGTTATTTCTCGGTTGTTTGTGCCATAAGTGCACTATGTTTCGTTATGATCCCAATATTGAGGATCCGTTGTTTACCACTCCACGAGCAGTTCAGGGGTCGCACGTGCGGGGGAGTGTTAGAGTTGTCCCACATTGATTAATTATAACCTCCAAAGCTAGTATATTAGCCTGGGCGGCCTCCCCTAATTGTCATTTGGTTTTGAGTGGGGTGCTTTAACAGGAGGCATCACGTGGACCCGATCTACAGTCGGATTAATGCCAAAAGAATGCGGAAGTCAAAATTTTAGGACTGATTTATGCTAAATCCAGCGGGCAAGGCTCGTAAACCATGAGGGCCTCAAGACAATCGTTAGGGCAACATAGTGAGGCTACAGTCTATGTAGCACGGATAAAAACCGACATGGATATGGGACCCCACAATTCTCAAAAAATGAGCCAGCTTAATTTATTTTTTATAGTTATGCAAACATACATTGTAACTTCTATATATTTAAGTTAGGTCGTGAGGACTCTTATCAAATGGTAATAGGAAGGATTGGCCAAACTTTGTTGAGAAGGTGAGGTTTGTGCTTGGTGATGATCGAAGATGCCTTTGTAACATGTTACTAGAGAATCTCTTTCTCAAAGTGTGGGAACTAGAGGCTTGAGTGAGTTTCTTGAACTACTTTGTGTGGGTTGGGTTCCTTCGTATGGGCCCTATGATGAGGTGGGATTGTAGTAATGAGAGCTCCTCGGTTTCGTCCTAGTAGTAATCGATTTTTGGAGGGGCAAGAAAACCTTTTCCTAAAAAGATTTTACGAAAGTTTGGAGTTCCAATAAAAGTGGAGTCCTCTTTTCCCTCTTGCCAACTGCTTTAGATTCCATTTGTACTGTTGATGAATGAAGGGAGGCTATAGACTTTGGTTGGTGCTACTTGTGGGTAGAGCATGACATAGTTGATCACTTGATTATTAATTCTGATGAAGATGCCTTTTTATTTTTTTGTATAGATTTTAATTTTGATATATGCATTAATCTAAGAAACATGAACACGTCTATCAGCTTCTGGTATTTGTATCCGACACATGTCAGACACGGACACGATAAGGCACCTTCTTGATACTTATTGACCTAATAGATGTTTGATTATTTATTAGACTTTTTTTTTGGTCGGAGATTTTGTGGACACTCTAGAACACATTGGGACACGTTAGGAGATTAAAATTGAATTTTAAAAAATTGGCCTTTCATTGTTTAGTTAATGAATACTTGTATAATATTTGTTTTGTACCTTCATAATAGGATGTATTTTTTCATCTCTTATATGGATTCCTAGGATACATCTATTATACGTTCTCCCAATGTATTCGACGTGTCTGCGTGTCCATGTCATATCCGTGTCCTGTGGCTGTATCATTGCTTCTTAGGTATTAGTGAAACCTCTTTTGATCTTGTACATTTCATAGGAGAGCTCAATTTTCCACCATGTAATATTTCGATTCGCGTAGTTTTTTGTATTCTCTGTAAAAAGAAAGGTGGGGTTATTCGTATGGATATTTTCTGGGTTGAACTGTGTCCTTCTCTTATTGGGGCTGGCTCATGAAGCAAATCCTTCCTAAAACTATGGCTGATAGTAAAACTGGTCCTTTGCATTGCAATCTAACCCCGTTTTATCACCATTACTGTGGAAGGAGTTTTTTGTTAGATGCTTAATTTCTGGGTCCAGGGTTATCAAAAGAATTTTCTTGTTAAATTTCTGAACTTGCTTTTATTTCCAAGTCTCTCCTATTTGGTTCACACTTCTTTGAAGGCTTTCTCCTCCTTTACCATAAGCAAACTTTTACCTGTCACCTTGTTTCGATCCATGAACTGGATAACTTAAATTGTTTCTGAACTAATTATTACGTGAGAGTACTGCTTGTAAGTGTTCGTATGCGGAAGTTTTTAGATTCACCCTCTTAGTTTGTTTATTTGTATGGAAGTTTTAGGGTGAACCAGGTCTTGATTAATGTGGAATATGTATAAGCATGAAAAACAGAATGTGTAGTACTGTTCTGTTTTTTCTTCCTCTTCACCTCGGCTAATAGAATTGTTGGTGAAAGTGGAAGAATAAGCCAAGATCTTTGTGGGGGTCTTTAATGTCTTAACCTTTGGTATTTTGCTTTTCAGAGTCCATATATGGTTAATATTATTCTGGCTGGATATGACAAGGAGACAGGCCCCTCCCTCTACTTCATCGACTATATTGCTTCCATGCACAAGGTTGACAAGGCAGCCTTTGGCTACGGCTCCTATTTTTCGCTTGCCATGATGGACAGACACTACCACAGCAACATGTCAGTGGAAGAAGCAATTGATCTGGTGGACAAGTGCATAATTGAGATTAGGTCGAGGTTGGTCGTGGCCCCACCCAATTTTGTCATCAAGATCGTCGACAAGGATGGAGCTAGGGAGTACGCTTGGCGTGAGTCTATTAAGGATGCTCACATTTCTGCTGCATGATCTAATATGTTATTGTGTTTGTATTGGCCCTTTCGGCCTTTTAAATTTGAGGGATCGAAATGCAGAACTTGCTGATTTTAACGGGATTCATTGGCTGATGTTGAAATTCGTGTTTGATTTCATGCGACGTAAAAAGGAAGAGGTTTGTGTTTTATGAAAATTACTCAAAATAGCCACTTGGAATAGTGTAACGGTTCTAATTTTCTGATGAATATTTTTATTGTTTCCTATTAGGTAATTGTCTAATTTATGAAATTACATTTTGCTGTCGTGCACAAATGTATAGGCGCATGAGTGGATCTTGTGTTCACAATATACCTAATTAAGTACGTTATGTACTTAATTATTTATCTATACACACACAAACAAACTATTGTAAGGGTTGCGCGCAAGGCGCAACATTAGGCCTATTGCAAATGAGAGTTTTGGATGTTTATTTCTGTTGGAGGTGTGAAACAGAACATTGTCGATCTGATGTCACAATATAATTAGAGAGGAGAATATTTGGGAATGTAACAATTGTTACCAATGCACTGAATAAGTTACTATTAGCCAATAACCAAGGTAATTATCGCGGAATCAATTATGAAACACAAATGAGGGGGAAATGAGTCAAATTGAGACACACTTCAAAAGGGGGGCATGGGTAATTTATGATTTAAACTTTTTCTTTATACTTTTTCATTTCTATTTCACAGCCAAATTGTCTTCGTTAGTCTTTACAAAGCCTTGGTGGACAAAATTTAACACAAAATTTACTGCTAAAATTTTGTTACTTATGTAACCAAAGATGAACTCTAGATTTTTTGAGGACTCTAAGAAAACCTCCCAGAGTACAAAGACAACATGGAATTTCAAGCTTGCCAAGCCAAGGTACCCAATGGTAGAACTTTCATAATGTATTTTACACATCAAAACTGCCAGAAGTACCAAATGCAAAAGGATATTTCATTGAGGCTTAACTGATTAACAGCAAAATAGAGCGCTTGATTTGGATGATAATGGTAATGAAGCAAAGCATAAATGGACTTTGACTTCGGCTGTACTGCAATCTTTTTTTTTGCACAACGGTGCTAAAAGTGCTCTGTACAGAAATGTAAAAAAAAAAAATTAAGATAGTAAAGGGGTTACAATTATGAAATACTGATCCACAAAATGATTTTTTACATATCTGGCAAACAATACTCGAGCTTGATATGGCTCGATTACACTTTACACCCCTAGGGGCAATTAGAAACACAAGGGGAAAGTTGGAGAGTGGAATCCACGTCCCATTCTCTCTCATCCATACTAAAGCTCAAATGCTTGCAGTCAACGTCAACGATAAATATAAATATTTTTGGTACATATATCTTAATCTACAATAGCTTAACACGTTATGAGAAATTAGCAATGTTTACTTGATTTATCCTTCAGAAAAATTAATTTTAATTGTATTTAACTTGAAATAATGATATTATATACGCGCTCTCATGATGCTTTCGATCTTAAATTTGTTTGAAAGATGATGCTTTGGCGCACGAGCACGCAATCTGTGACATACTTGCACATATTTTCATTTTGAATAGATATGGGGTAAGTGGTGGCTAAATCATGCGGTAGAGCTCTTGGATGCCCCACACTGCATGCCGGGATCAAGTCCCATTTCGCCCTATGTAATAGATTAAAAATAATGATGAATGACAAAAAATAAGGTAGATAGGGGGTTCTGTTTGTACCCTTTCAAAGTGAAGGGGTCTTAGTGGAAACGTCAATAGACGAGGTCGTCTCAGTGGAATTCTAGCCTTATCTGTATTTCCAGGTATACCAGGTAAACCTCATCACATGTATTGAACGGAAGACGAAACCGTGTTTGTTGGGTGGATAAAACCCTAATAAGATTGATCGGGAATGTCCAAGAGAGGAGGAGCTCTACTGCAAGAGGATGTGCCGTGGAGGGCGTCGCCAACTGTAAAACCCCTCCCTAAAATCCATCACTCTCCCGTTCTTCGTCTCCCCCAAACTCCTTACTCCAATTACGCCCTCTCTGTCATGAAGGTTTTCTCTCGCTCGCTCTCTCTCTCTCTCTCTCTCTCTCTCTCTCTCTCTCTACACGCATACATATCTTACGTGTTTGTTCAAGTGTAATTTTGTTGATGTGGATTTACGGACACTTGTAAGCAAATACCCAATAAGCTACGGTTTGGATTGTAATTGCTCAACTTTTCTCTCCTGCTACCGCCATGACTTATATGGACTCCGTTTGGATAGATGTTGACTGTAAGAGACATGATTTGAATGCTATGAAGCATAGGTATGATACAGGATAATGGTACAGTAACCGGGAAATAGGATACAGATTCGTCATGATACATCTGTAGAAATTAAGCATTTTTATAATAATTGGTCTACTGCTAGGCGTAAAAATAAGGCCAAAAGAAAGAAAAGACTAGCTGAATTGCTAATATCAATCGCAATGTCAAATAAAAAGAAAGCAAACAAAACTAACATGAAGCATTCAATACATTCCAAAAGTCCAACACAAGTGAAAAATCTTATTAACTTCCACTCATATCAACTTCAATCTTCATTGACTTCAATTGCATATCCCAAAAGTATTCCTTAAGTATCCCTCGTGTATCTAAAATTACTAACATCCAATTTAAGTGCATGATAATTATTTGTTGTATCCGATACATAGCGTGGCGTATCGGGCTTGTAGCAGTACCTGTCACTACCCGATACCCATACATGACTAGTTGGAGTATCCATGCTTGATAGTTAGAATGCAAATACTCAATGGAATCGGTGGGTTCTTAGTCTCCCCAAATCTTGTTCTCCAATAAACGCTCTGTCGTAAGTCTCTTTCTTTTTTATGTATGTTGTGGACTAATCATCCCATATCAAATAAAATGCTGGTTGTCTGAATAACAAGATTTTTTTTAAGTGCAAGCCATCAGCTCCATATTCAGTAACAGCAAAATGTGATTTTGGATATGGAACATTGCAATAAAAGCGATAAGTTGGCCTCTGCCAATATTGACAAGTGCAAGAATGTGTCATACTGGTGGTAGTAAAAAAAACTCTTCTGTAGTAGACAAGGTGCTATTTATTAAGGAAGAGTTGAAGGAAGTTCTCAGAGAGCAGAGAGAACTTGAGACGAAATACTAATACTATAAGAAAGAGAGAGAAAAAAATTACATTTGAGCAAGGGCTCAGGGCTGGGTCTTGTTAGTCTAAAGGGCGGAATCATGTAAATTATCCAAAAAGTAATGCACCTATGTGAAGACAAGCGCAGATAGTGACAAGTACGTCTGGTGGCTTTGCATTACCAAAGGGCATCAACAGTGGCAAGCCTTGCGGTCAACGTCTTGGAGTTTATTTTGCTATATCGAAGGGTTGTAGCAAAAAAAATTAAGGAGTATTTTCAAAGGTTACCAGGCGCTGCAGATTCATTAATGGGATCAAAATTGTTGAATTTTGGTCGCATAGAGGGGTTGGGGAGATTCAGCGGTGACGGTCAATGTGGGTCATACGAAAGGGCACGGGTACTTTGGTAAATTCATATTGTTGGAAGTTAAGGGGCCTTATGGATCGGAAGGGTAGTCTATTGGCCACTAAATGGGCCTACTTGGGATATTAACGAGGCATTGGCTGGAGTATTTAAGCCAGTGACTTTTGATTTAGAGAAGTTTGACCACATATTTAATGTATGCAACCATTAGATAAACACATTCATCCTACCTAGCCATCTAGGGAATGGAAATACTCTTGGGAATTAAAAACATCTAGGGAATATCTTGGAAATAGGAGTAGTTATTTGCATTTAACACATGCTTAGGAGTCTATAAATGATGTACTTCAAGAGTTTGAATTATGAATGAATGATTGAATATATGAATTTTTTTGAAGCTTTAAGCTTTTAAGATTTTGAGATCCAATCCTATTCTTTGGTGTGATGCTAAAGAGGCCTTAGGTGTGATGCCTTTGGTAACCTAGGTGTGAGGCCTAGATCTATCTTCTTAAACCCTTATTCTTTTCTTCTTATTCACTGTTCACGTCCACTGTTCACTGCCCAAAAAACAGCCTATTTTCTTAGTGTTTTGATCATCCTTAACCCTATTCCAATCTCGTCCTACATCAAACGACTAGTCATTGGCAGACATGATTGGCAACTTGTGTAGACTCGTGAGGCGAGTTGTGGTAGGTGGAGCGGCGGTCACGCATGAGGCAAGTGCCAAGTAGTACGAGCCAAGGGTGAATTGTATGAGCAACACTTGTAGAATACACAAGTGGCGCATGGTACCGTGATATGTGGTGTGCTTTATTTGTGGCCGAAAAGGAAGGTAATGTGTTGCTGACTAGGAAGCACGGCTACTGGTATGGGATACTACAACAACCCAAAGAAGTAGGGTACGGGTACGGCGGGGGTATGGCGATTTTTTTATGTATATCTTTTTACAACTTTGGCATGGTTCATTAGATATAACAAGGTATAACATATTTTATAGATAGAAGCAAGATAACAGAAGCTTCCTGTTGTTGAGGGATTTAACTTCAAGCAGTAGGGACCGAAGCGAAGTCTGTTTGTTCCCTTATCGGGCGCGGTTCTTCTGAGATCTCCCCCTCCAGATGTTTTCTAGAAACTCGCCTTTCGGAACTATATTCAGCAACCATAGGCTGAATTTGAACCCATACTGCTTGATGGACTCATCTTCCTATGAAATAAAGTGCGATAGCCTAATTTTTGTGCATGCAACTATCATAGGTTTCAAGATGGAGAGCAAAAGATATTTCTTGGCCCATCTAAAAAATCGAAAATAGGAATAGATTTTGACATAATAACGTGTGAGAAGGGGCAGCAGAAATAATGAGAGAGAGAGAGAGAGAGTCGCAGTCGTTGGAGGAAGATCGGCAGAAAAGATTAGTTAACCCTGCTCTTGTTTTTCCAAAATCAAGCTCTAGATTGGTCTCGAGTTTATGACTTTATCGCATTAAGTTCTTGCATATTAAGGCCAACAGTTTGATTTTTATTTTTATTTTTATTTTTCCATGGAGAATCCCTAAAAGTTTAGAAAACTTTACGAATAGGCCTAAAAGTAGCCATAAAAGTACCCAACGAAGTACCCATAAACTCAAAAGTACTCGGTACGTTTTTGGAGTACCCAGTACGTATTTTGAAGTACCCATGAAGTACCGGTACCTGGTATGGATACTTTGGGGTTTTAGAAGTACCCGTGCTTCATAGGTTGCTGATGATCTCTCAATTGGAAGCTTTGGACTTATACATCGAGATGGAATGGAGAGGTGCACTAAAATGCGACAAGTCTCTTTCTATATGGTTTTGGTTTGTGGCAGTGTAGACACCTCTGGGAATGGGTGTGGATCGCTCAGGATGAGTTCATCAGGTGGGATGGAGCCACTACGGGCCCAGGTAAAGAAGGGTGCAAACCCATCGATATTGAGGTGTAAACAATGAGAGCAGTTTGATATGTGTGTGCAGGCAGCCTGACGGGTCAGGTGAGAACACCGTTTGGAGGTGTGGGCCATGCAGCTTTTTGTATGGCGATTTACGGGCATCCGAGGACTGAGAGGATGCGGACATCTTCGTTGCTTGGTGTGAACATCCAAGTGGAGTTGTTGCAATTTTGTCACATGGTTTGAGGGGCTGATTTGTGGTCCCTCCTATTGACAGTGCAAGATTGCGTTCGCAGTAGTTGTAGTGTAAAGCCTCTCTTATAAATAGATAAAGGGACTATTGGTTAAGGAAGAGCAGAGGAAGCTCTCAAAGAGCAGAGTTCTCTCACAAAGATGAGAGGGAGAAAAAAATTGAGCTAGGTTTGGGGTTTTTTTTTCCCCAGTGTGAACTCTTTCAATATAGTTGAACTCATTGGCGATGGACATAGGCAATTTGGGGCCAAATTTCATAAGTTCTCAGCATCTCATTTTATTTCTCTTTGATTTGACTTTGTGCAATATTTTACGTGACGCTTATGATGCTGGTGGTGGTGGTTTCTATATTACCAACAAGTCTATACCTTAGTTGCACAAAGCGGGGGCGGGGGCAGGGGAGCGGAGGTACCTAGAAGCTCCCAAGGTTGGGGGCATCTATGTATATGTTTATGTATTTTATACACTCATATGAAAAATTAGTGTCTGAATTTGTTTTTAGGAAAATGCTAAAAATAACTTATCCTAATAAATTTTATGTATAGAGTTAATTATGAGCTCCCAACTAGCACCAAAGTTTAGTTATTTTGTTTGCTTTTTTGTTTGTTCGTCTCTCTCTTTTTCATTTTTAAGGAAGGGAAAATAACTCTTAAACACCATCCAAGGAAAACTTTAATTGGGCTAATTTTTCGATGGTTCACTGTCTGTCATTAATCCAAGGAAAATTGTAATTGAAGCATGACATTCCTCGAGGCCGGCGTGTCCCTGTGTCTGACATGGGGACATGCGGGAGACACGACAAATTATGTATGGGACACACCATGTGGCTTGTCCAATAAATTTAATTTAATTTTTTATGGGGACACGACGGGGACATGTTTGGGGACACGAAAGGGTTTAAATATGCAATTTTTTGTAATTTTTTGGGGGGTAAATGTGTGTTACTTCAAATGTTTTGGGTTAAATGGGTAATATGATGTATATATGATCCTCATGCATGTAGATATAACTATATTTTTCATTGGTATAAAATAATTTTATTTATTCTTTCCGTGTCCCCTTTCCTGTTTGTATCCCTTTTTTTAGAAATCCTAATGTCGCGCCTGTGTTTGAGCTGCATAGCCTGCCTACAAAGAGGCGGCAAAATGAAGAGTCTCATTTACTTCCATTAAAAGTTTACAACTACCTATATGTCAAGGGATGAGAAAAAATATGTATAGAAGATGTGAAGACAACTATTTCCCCTTTTGGCCATACAGGCCTAATGCCTACCTAACACACGGCCTTTCACTTCACAGTATGATGGTCCCAATTGGAGGCAAACCATCGCATACGGCTTGGAAATGAAAAACAAAAACAACGATAGGCTAATTGGAGACTAAATTGGTGACGGCGACCGTGATTGGAAGGAAACGACGACGGCGACTGAATGGTACAACGATGGTGACTGAAGGGAAACCTTAAGCTCCTGTTTCCCTTAAGCGCGAGATGCCGTCTTGTTTCTCACTCAAAAACGCGGAGTCACGTTTCTCGGTCGGGAGCGCCTTCAACAAGGCCGTCCTCAATGTTGGGTTGCCCAAGCCCGACCTGAAGCTTGGTTGCCCATTTACAATGCCGACACTAATATTTTGGAGGCTTAAAGGGAATTTAAAAAATAGTTCCCTTGTTTTTTTAAAAAATTCAGTATAGGTGGGCTATTATAAGGTAAAAAGATTAAGCATGGTATTTTAGCTTCATAATTTAACTAAAATAAATTTCTAAACTTTTTTATACCATTAGAAAAAACGAAACAAATATAAAAAAGTACCACTCATACACTGCATTTTCTCGTATTAATCAAGTTATTAGCTTTAGGGTGAGTTTTCCATTTGATTAAATGAGGTAAATGTACCAGATTCATTGGAGATAAAATCACCTCCCCACCTCATTTGATAAAATGAACCTCATTTTATCACCTCAACCTCATTTAATCAAATGGAAAACTCACCCTAAGAATATAATTTAACAATATGAGAATTGATTGTTTCAAATCTTTCTTTTTATCAATGTTTGTCGAGTAAAAATTAATTACTTGGGTTTATTTATAGTCAAAAGTGTTTTGTTAGTAAATTTGATATTAAAATGGTAAAATATTTTGTATAAACCATAGGCAATAAAAGAAAAAACTTCTCAAAACATTTATTATGTGCAAAAAATATGAACCTTTGTCTTGAGTAACACCTACTATCATTAAAGTGTATACCTATACTTATCCAACAAAAAATAGGAAAAAAATTTACTTTTGCCAAGAAGCTCCACCTGGGACTTGCACAAGGGACTAATGGATGTATTAAGGTGGCACAAACCACTGAGGCAAATGCTCCACATGCTCAAAATTACAATTTAACTTATATATAGTATGTACATGCTCAAATTTTTTTTGTTGCCCTAGCCCTAGGGGTTGCCCAAGCCCAAGGGCTTGTTGGGCTTACCCCTGGGCCGGTGCCTTCAAAGTAGGCGATTCCTGCAACTAAGGTCTGTGCTCTGTACATACTCTGTGTCTATCTATCTATCTATCTACCTATCTCTCTGTGCGTGTGTGTGGTTATAGGGCTAGGCCCAAGGCCGCTGGTGGGGAAAGCTGCCAATTTGAATCTCTATTTTTGTTTTCCTATCTTAAACATTAAGAAAGAACCGGAAATACCAAAGTTTTGAAAAAATTCCCTGTTATAATAATTCTATGTTTTAATCTTGGGTCACTTTGGCTTACATTCTGGGGGAGGAGCTCTTTTAAGCTGTTAATATATGTTTTTGGGTTGACAAATTGAGGTTTTTAATTGGGTACCATGTAGACAAGCATTTAGACTGGTGCATACCAAAACCTTTATACGAGTTTTTTGTCAGCCTTATGTTTTTTGTCGCTTAATGAGTTGATTGATATCGATCGTATTTTGTTATGGACATACAAAATATATGAATGAAAGGGTAGAATATTGTGTCTATTCATGTTATATGGTTTTATGTTTGTACATAGGTGAGCGTAGTATGAATAGTCACACTATACTAATCCCAAGACATCGCAACCATGGTGGAGCTCAAAACTCCCCCTTGAGCTTCCCTACACACATTAAAGACATTGTTATAGAGCGGGAGGCGCTCTGAGGCACAAAGGTCAGTTGGGGTCTTGGCACAGACATTTTAGAAAAGCCACAAAAACCAACTAGGCAAATTAAAGAGGAATTATTGTTCTAGGAGATCCTTTTGGTTATGCGAGATCATTCCTGTGTTCTAGAAGTCAGCCTAGGCATTGGGCGGAGGTGGCAGCCCAACGTGTAGATTTTAGGGTCTTGGTGTTGATTAGGCGTTTTATTCATTAGTTGGAAATTAGTTGGGTATTAATCGGATAGGCGAGGATTGCTCGGCCGGGTGGGGATTAGTCGCCTAGGCGTTTTATACATTAGTGGGAAATTAGTCGGCGATTAATTGGCTAGGAGGTGTCTAATCAGGTGGTATATTTCATTTTCTAAAAAATTTAGTAAAGTTAAATGTTTTACCAAAAAACAAAGTATATATCAAGGATTCACTCATTCAAACACTAAAAATATTTACTCTGGTTGTTACTTTAGTCTTGATTCTTTTCTTCCTAGTTTTATGTCGTTTCTTACTTAAACTTTGGGGGATCTGGAAGGTATTATTTTTAAAAATTGGGAAAAAAACCCACTAATCTCTTGCTGCCGATTAGTCCTTCTGCAATGATTCCTTTTAGGGATATGCCAAGATCCTTCCAACGGTGATGTTTGGTCCTCTACAAAGGTCTTACTGTTCGTCGTAGCTCAGTGAACCTAGCTTGTTTGATTTCTCTGTTCGGTTTAACTTCAAGATGACGCGGTCTTGGGCCTTGCTCTGGGCCAAATCCTTTACATGGGCTTGCCCGCTCGACGGGCTATCCCTGGCCCATTCTTTTGGGGTTGTCTATTCTGACCCCCTACAGGATATATGTTTGCTGATCGTAATTTTAAGATCTTTCTGTCTCTGTCCTATTGGCTATATGTTGGTTTCTGTACATGGTTTCTTAGGGGCATACATTATTTAAGGTTCTGATTTTTTTTCATACTATGGGGTTTTGGATGGAAAATTTGCAGCATCCAAATCCTGTTGGAAGTGGGTTGGGGAGTGAAGCTATAGTGGAATCAGCAGGGCCGGATTGCATTGTACCAGGACAAATCACTCCCATAAGGTTACTTGGTCTCAAGGTGCTTTTCTGTTTCCAACAATCCGAGAATAATTAAAATTTGAGTTTGTTCATTGGTGGTTTGATATTGGATACCTGAAGAACAAGTTTTGGGTTATTTAGTGTTCCTTGCTTCTATCTTATTCTGCAACTAGAGTTCATTTGTTTTTCAGTAGAACAAAATTAATCTGAAGGTACTAAGAAAGTGTTTATTCTTTTTCATGCCACTTCTGAGTCCATTATGTTTTGATGCACCACATTATAGCTTGACTCTTGTTCTGCAGTTCTGCTTTCTACAATGGTTTTTTTTTGTTACGAATTTTCTTTGTTGATTTTTATAATTAGCCTGGTCTAGCGAATCCTGGGGTGAAATGTAAAAGTGCCCGACTAATATGGTGATGATGTGCCTTGATATGCATTGATGGCCTGGGCCAGTCAATTCTGTTTATCAAGTTTGACATCATGTCGCAAAACCTCTAAATGTTTTGATTCTTTTGAAGGCATAACGAGAAACACAGCATAATTCTGGAATGACATATTTTTGTTTTAGGGGTTCGTTGTTGACTAGGTTATTTGCATTTTCTGGTAGCACAGATATTGACTACTTTAACATGTTAGGAAGCTGCAAGTTATTGCGGTTTCATGTTGTATGTTCAAAGAGGCAGGGGAGAGTTTTTTCTGTTTGATCTGGTTTGGTTACTGCATTGAAGTTCTTGGAAATTGTCGTTTTTTTCTTTTTTATTCTGGATAATGTAATTGTTATTTGTTGTATAGTTTACCGTATTTGATTGAAATGTGTTGGTGTATTGAGCAATGATACGATCAGTAAATCGTATAATAACTGATGTACTTAATGCTTGATGGCGCTAACGCAATAGACAGTGGCGGAGCCACAGTGAGGCCACCAAGGGCAAGTGCCCACACTGCTCTTTTTTTTTTTCTTTTTTAGTTTTAGTTGTTACACCAAATAATTATTATTATTTTAAACAATTCTTCACTCATACAAATGCCCAAGTATGTCTTGTTCACTCACTCAAAAATAGGATGAACTGGGATTCTTATCTTGTCCCACTTCATGATCGGAACGTTTGTTTTATATGCCTTTATCTTTTAATCATTCCTTAAAAATCATATCAATTGTATTTTCGTAAATGCTTGATCAAATCGTAATTTTGTTTTGTCTAAAATCTGAACCAAAATCTAAAGCGATACTTACCAATATGGAAATGAACTACTTTTTTACTTGAAATTGTTCAACAATAAGCCCTACAATTCATTATTGTTATTATCGAAGTAAAAACTCAGAGTGTACTACACAAATTTCATTAATGTTCACCTACTTTCTAGGTTGGGTGAACAAAATAACTCTCTAGACATGCAAGCCTAAAACTCTCATTCGTTTAGTCACCATCACATCGTCAACAACAATCAACTCGTGGGTGTGTGGTTTGTTGTCGAAGCTTGGCTACTCTCGGAGCTCGTGGTTTATAGTGCCCCCAATCCTGTGGCTACGCCACTGGCAATAGATACAGCAGTGGTCTAAGTTTTGGTTGGTTACTGCAATGAAATTCTTGAATTAGTTGCTTTGTCTTTTGAGTCTGAATAATGAAATTGTTATTTGTTGTATGGTTATTTGTATTTGATTGGAACATATAATAATAGTGCACCAAATGCTAAATGGCGTTAATGCAACAATACAATGGTGGTTATGAAAATATATCCAGGTGTAGGTCCAACCACTTATTTACATAGCCATGTTGTAGAATGTTGATAATGCCATTAAACATTTTACGTTAATTAGTTATGTAGCACTGACCCAGACACACGACACCGACACGTAAATATTGAAAAGTTGGAGCATCTTTTATACTTGTATGTTTGGTGCTCAGAGGCTATGTTAGATCGACTCTTTAGACACTTGGATAAGGGCATGGGGTACACGTCAGACATGTTTAATTGGTCATTGCTTAGCAAGCATATTTGCTAATTCAAATTTACCATTGACCACGCGTAGAACTCCTAAATTAGGGATGAAATAGCCCAAGACACCTTGTAAGTGCCATTTATGCTTGAAAATAAAGAATTATACTGAGACGTGAATATTAAGTCTTGTTCCCATGACCCCAAACTGGATCAGATGAATCCTACACTTGGACACATACCTCACCTAACAGTCTTACCCTGGTCCATTTAACATTGCTCACGGCCATGAATGATGAAATTCTGTCCATAGCGAAACTAAAGAGTTCTGTGACGAGATAACAAAGGCAGCCTGATGCTTTATTGCTGAAATAACTTCCTGACCTGTCATCTATGCACTCTGGCTGGTAGCCGAAGAGTTAGGATTCGTGAGGGCTCACCGTAGATCCACCCTGTTGTTGCCACATTTAGTGTCATATTTTGCTGGAAGCTTGGTGTTAGATCCACTAGTGGATCTTGAAGGATCAAAGAGATGAAGACATTGGCAAGGCTTGTATTCTTTGAATGCGATGTTGAATGTAGAACTTGATAAATCTATTATCATTTGCTGTTTTATCCATTCTTGGTTTTCATTCATATACGTTTCTGGCACTACACATTACATTTTCCAATATATATTTGCAGCAGATAATGCACTGTTCGTTTAAATTTTTTTTGTTTTGTGATAGTTATCATTTCAATACCACTCTTCAGGTATGGCCCATTTATATTGACTTAACATTTTTGGAACCAGTTGAACGACAGCTTAAGACCATTGGGAAGGTAAAATTCTTTGTTTCAGTATATATCCTCGCTATTCTTTTGTTCAAGTCCATTGGGTATGATGGAGCTTTTCAGAAATAATCATAGAATAATGTTAAGATACTAGTACATGTACATGAGCATATATAAATTATAAATATTTAAATATAATGAATAATACATTTTTGTGTGTTTGTGTGTGTGTGTGTGTGTGTGTGTACATGCATGTGGCCAAGATGTCAAGATCTAATGGTGGTATTGATTCTTCCCAAACGTTGCCCAAGTGACTCGAATCCTTGACCTAGTTACTATACCACTGGACGAGATACATCCGTTGGTCTAGAAGGCAAATCCTTGATATTCTGCTGTTAAAAATGCCAATCAACGAAAAATTTAGGCAATGAAATTTACTGATGTAGGTTTAGTATATGGAACAAATAGTTGGATCCTAAGACCGGTTGATCGAGGCCTATGAAGCACCACTCTCAAAGATCGTTGTGTCCATGTCAGACACTCCAAGGACACGCGACACGTATGGGACACCCCACTTGGTGTGTCCTTTAAGTTTGACTAACATTTTTTATGGTGGGCATGCGGGGACATATACGGGGGGACATGGTAGGGTATTTTGATACATTTTAAAGATAACTTCAAATGTATTGGACCAAAAGTGTAATAAAAAAACATGTGTGTAATAGACGTACACCATCGGTCAATAATGCATTCGATAGGATCCTAACCTAAATATTTAGGTCACAATGTAGGTTTACCAAAAAAAAAATTAATTAAGAGAAATTTGCCTTGTCCCCTGCTGTATCTGTCTTCCAATTTTCTGAGAATTGCCTTGCCCCATATTCATGTCCCTAGCCCCCGCCTTGTCCGTATCCGTATCCATGCCACATAGATCAAGACACAGCCACGGCATGAATAGGACATGCCAAAATGATTTTGAAAGATTTGTATTTTACTTATGTTTAATATGTGAACAAGAACAAAGCAATCTAGATGTAGGTAATTGAAGCTATTCAACATTAAACTAATGAAGTTGAAAATGCTTGTGTTTCATAATAACAGAACATGACATCAGTTGGTCATTCATTTCTTCATCCTGTCTTGATTAGAGAAGTAAATTCAGTGTCGGACACGTAATGAGAAGTATTTGAGGAGTGTCGGCATCCGACATGAAACAGCTCCTCCTTAAAGTTGTCTGTGGGTCTTAGACCAACGCTAAGTTGTGTCTGGACTATCGACTTGTATAACAGGGATGTTACTGAAAGTCAACACTCTGCATCCTAAGTGGAAGAACAATTTGTTGCTTGTAGCTATGGTTCTCCTTGTTGAACCATGAGTTTTGTGTTCCATATACTCTGGTTTAGAACTACTTCATCACAGATACCAAATTGTATTGTGTTACGTGATAAGCAATGGTCTTTGGGTCACCTTGAACATTTTGGGGCCATAGGCGAGCTCGTGACATGGGACCCTTATCCCTTATAGATCAAGTCTGAAAACTGTCCTTGAATAATTAAAACATAATATACAGCCTTGTTTATTCAATGAAAAATGTGCAAGTAGTAAAATGTGGCAATTTTTTACTCGAAAATCGGGGTTCTGGCGGCGGCCTTGTGGTGGGGACATGAAAAAACCATTAAGACATTTGAAATCTTATTTCACAAAACATGTATTCTATTTAATTAACTTCCTGCCAGTGACCGTCTTATGTATTGAAGTTATGGCTCCAACCCACCCCGGAAAACTTCTTGAGGTTCATTTTGTAAAGCACTTTGGTCACATCCATTTGTGTGCGCTACTTATGTCGTGATTGTGTTCTATATTAAAACGTGGTTTAACTTCGCTGAAGTAATGAAACTAAATTTTTAGGTTTCCCATAGATGGATTTGTCATGTTCCCCTGTTGAGCCTATAACATACTTCACTACTTGAGGGCTACCGGGCTATTTTTTAACATATTCTTTCACTTCAGGTTGTAAGGTATATGTTTTGTGCAACACAGGATGTAGCCATTTTGCTTAGCATCCCATGCTCATGCACGTAGCCGATTTGTTTTTGTTTTTTGGTTGCGTTTGTGTGCAGATCGTGGACTCGGCTTTTGACATTATGGACAGCTCATTTAGGGATCGTTAGCAATTTGGGTTTTCTTTCAAAGTAAGTTGAAACTCAGATGTGATGTTGATTACAATGAATGTTCAGAAACCTAGCCCAGCATAGCAAAGTGATGGCGGAGACCCCTCTTTTTGATGTAAATTTAGCATTTGTTTTTTTATAGTATCCATTAACTGAAGTCTAAATTCTTGGCAACTGCGAGAATTTTGGGTTTGAATAAATTTTGTTACTATGTTTCTGAGAAATTTCAAATTTTCAGTTGTTAACTTTGGTGTTGCTATACTTTCTTGGATTATATGTTTCCTCGTTTCGGAGAGGGCTCTACCACAAACAAGTGGGTAACAACAATTATTGAACTCTGCAAAAGTCAAAAAATGAAGGACGCATGTTTTTTTTGGTGGGGGTAAGGCTCCATCTAAATTTCTTAGAAGTGACATCACTTGATTTAACACAGACCAGGGGTTCCAAAACCATGGCCCTCGTACATTTTGAACTGCTGCATCTACTATTTACTCCCTCAGTCTTTTTTTTAATGGTTTTATGGTTCAATATTGTATTTTGAGTTGTCCATTAACGAGTGTTCGTATTGAAAGTTATTGGGTAAAGTTAGTATAATTCCCATCTTGTCCTTGGAAGTATATTCCAATGTGGAAAGTTAGTAGGTACATAAAGAACAATAATGGGAAGCTGAAATTTCTCAAGTGTAAATGATAATGTATCAATAAAAAGTTTAATTTACAAAGTTACACGTAAAAAATGGACAGGGAGAGTAAGTTGGACTGAGGGAATAAATTGTTTGGCAGCAGTCTCCTTACCCTACCATGTATTTGAGCCATTGGTTTTGGTTTTTTTTGGCTAAATGGGAGAAATCATTGGAAGACCTACGAACATGGACCGGGGAGACTCTTTGAAGGACAACAGAGGTGAAGCCCTTCCTCTGCCGCCCTTCCAAACGCTGTCGTTTCTTTGCTTTGAGGGGTCCCACTTTTGTGGTTGTTAAGTCCTTGTTTCGCACTCAATCTCGGATTAAGGATTTATTGATTTTTTGCGGCCTCTTTTTAGGTCCCACAAAGGTGATTCAAATCACTTATCATTCTTAAAATATACTCCCTCCGTCTCTTTTATAGTGTGTACGTTTCCATTTCGGGTTGTTCCTTAATAAGTGTGTTTTGAAAAGTTAATGGGTACATTTTCTATTTTGCCCTTAAAAGTAGATTCCTTTTTAAAAAGTTAGTGGGTATTATTATATTGATAAGGGTAAGTAATGGAAAGTAGATGTAAAAGTTGATGAGAGAGAAGAATAGTTGGAAGTCCCAGATAACACATTTAAAAAAGGACGGATGGAGTACATTTTTTATGTATTTTTGCAAAAAATTATATCAATCCAATATTAATAGGAGCTTTTTTAGAATTCGTAGGACGTATAAACTGAGGTGTTGAAGATTTTAACAAATATATTAACACCCTGTTTCTTAGATGGATTTGAGAGGGCTTATAAGATTTGGCGGATATACATCCAGTTTGATTATATCCATGGTTTTATTACGGGCCGGTCCATAAAACAAATATTTATTACCATTAAGGTCAATCAATCTTTTTAATTACCATTAAGGTCAATAACTTTTTCTTTTTTTTGGTTTAGGTTTAGGGTGCACTTTCCTATATAGGATTTTAGTGGTTTAGGCACTTTCATAGGATACCCTAGGGTTTAGGTTTAAGGTGCACCTTATTATTATAGACTTTTAGTGGTTTAGACACTTTCATAGGGTAACCTGGGATTTAGGATTTAGGATTTATGTACTTTCATAGGGTACCCTAGGATTTAGGTTTAGGGTGCACTTTCCTCTTATTGGGTTTTAGTGGTTTAGACACTTTCATAGGGTACCCTAGGGTTTAGGCACTTTCACATGTTTAATTAGGGTACTCTAGAGTTTAGGCACTTTGATTAGGGTACCCTAGGAAAAACACCGGCAGTGCATATGATTGATTTAATTTATATATGTATATTATCTTTTCTTTCTTTTTTTCCCACTGGATGGCTGTTTCTTTTTTTTCGGTAAATGGACGGCTGTTCCTTGTTGCTGCGCACATGGCAAGTGGAGTTATTGATGGTTTTCAAATGTTTTGGTGGAGTTCGTGGGAAATCACCGTTCAAAAAAGGACCGGCTGGTACTTAGCCCTATATCCATTGTTTGTTTAGTTTTTGAGGCCCGGATATTTTTTGGACGGGATATGTATATCCCCGTAGGAATCTTATTTTTGGACACCCCCGAAATCCAAATTATATTCGCCTCTTTTTTACTAACATACCCCTTTTGGCCCCACCACTTTTTTTGCTTTATTACTCCCTCTGTCCCTTTTTAAGTGTTACTTGGAAATTCCAACTATTTTTCTCTCATATCAACTTTTACATCACTTTCCATTACTTACCCTTATCAATATAATAATATCCACTAACTTTTTAAAAAGGAATCTACTTTTAAGGGCAAAATAGAAAATATACCCACTAACTTTTCAAAACACACACTTATTAAGAGACATCCCAAAATGGAAATGTACACACTATAAAAAGGACGGAATGAGTATTTGTTAATTTGGACACTAGGAATTTTACAATAATACATTATCCAACCCCTCATTTCCTCATTCGACGACAACAACAAAAAAATCAAGTAACTTTTAAACTCCTGTTCTAAAATGATACCCCTCCAACCATATCCACCTCTTTATCCCTCTTATTATATCCTCCTTCCCCTATCCCGCTAACAAACAAGCCGTAACTGATGGAGGAACTTTTTAAAACGTTAAAATTAGGAGAGTGATTTCTACAACCTCCAAATTGTTATTCACCCCCTTTTTTGTATTTTAGTGAACTTTTTATGTGTAAAAATTTCACTATATAAGATAAAAAGGAGTGTGAATAACAATTTGTGGGTGTGAAAATCAATTATCTAAAGTTATGACTTAAAAAGTTAAAATTAAAAATAAAAGGTGCAAAGTGACATGGAATATAAAGTGCAGGTGTAAAGTATAGCTCACGATTGAATTTACTAGCAGCACATGTAAACTCTGACTGAGACCAGAGGGAGGATTTGAGAACAAAAGCTGCGCCATGGTATGACCTAACAGAGCTGGAGTAGGGAGACAGCAACATTAAATATGGTCAATTGGGTCATCCATTTGGTCACACGGGACAAGTTGCAGAATCAATTATACCCCCTGGTCTTCCAACATGTCTCTTCTTCTTTTGGTTTCGACTGTCGTATTTGGGCTAGTTTACGTGCACTAGTCCTCTCTCCGGTCTGATCTTATGCAGGATTCACAAGAGATTTCTCTCTTGCGACTTGGCCCAAAAAATTGCCAAGTTTCCTAGTCATCACTGTTGCCACATGACCTACCATAAATTTCTTCCAACATGTCTCTGGTTGGTTCTGAGATTCCCATAAATAAGTCCATGCTTGGGTGGAGGATTCACATCAGCTTATTTGATTTTGGACTGAATTATAACTTTCCAAAAGTCACGATTCTATTTTAGCTGTTCATTTTTTTAAAGTGTTAGTTACATTCGTCGACTCGCTTTTTCTGTTTTTATTCTGTCAATATATTTTACTTTCTTCTTCTTGCCCTTGCATCTTATTTGGATGTTCTTTCTTATATAATTTCCAAAATAGTGTTGAGGGTGTTGAGAGAAGGTATACGATAAAACTAAGAAAAAAGAGCGAATGCCACTTGTTTGAGGAGGCATTGTAATTGTTAGAACACTTTAAAGAAGTTTATATAGAGTAGTAGAATTTAGAATTTTCTCCCAAATTAGTTTAAGAAGATATTTTTAGAGTGAAAGGCAAATGCTCCAAGAAAAGAAAGAGAGAATCATGCCAAATCAGACCAAATTTCAGCAGTGCTAAATACACGCAGAAATTTTACTGTGAAATTACCCAGAAAACTGGAATGAGTGGCAGTAGTGCCACGTACGAAAAAATTCTACCCTGAAATTACCCAGAAAAATAGAATGAGTGACGACACTCATTCCAGCTTTCTGGGTGCCACTCATTCCAGTTTTGTGGGTAATTTCATGGTAGAATTTTTGGACACTTAGCATTTCCCAATAGGATCATGAAATCTGATAGAATCCCTGTTCAAGAGACACTAGAGCAGGCAGAATGAGAGGCAAGTCAAGCAAGAGAAACAAAAGTAAAGCAGATTTGAAGTTCTTTTGATGTAACCCAAACCACTTTTCCTTGCTATTCTAACAACCTCAAGATCTTCCAAGAGGTGCCATTCCAAGTTGCCATATGTGAAGTGGGCAACCAAAAAAAAAAAAAAAGGTCTTCCTTGGGACATGCAAGAGCCGGTTATAGATTGGAATATGGGGATTACAATCTTCTGATTTCATACTACAAGACGGCATATAATGTGGTGACATACAAAAATAGAAAGGATGACAAGGAAGTTAGAACAGAGTAGAGAATGGAATCAGAGGAAGGCCGCCTTGGCGCGTTGCTCCCGAACATGGCATCAGAGTTGTCTTCATCGTTCTCCGACTCTAAAATCGTTCCACCACCACTGACGCCATTGTTTCCGGAAGTCCACTTGCTTAACTTGTTGCTCCTGCTCATATCCAGTAACCTTATGTTATACATACAGGAAAAATGGAGTGATCTTATTGCTAATACGATATACAGATGGCGAAATAATTTTTTCCCCCTAGGGTATAAAATCATTTAGAAATACCATGAGACTTGCAACTACTTCATCAGTATAACGATAACTAAACCAAGCTTACAACGAACAAACGCGCACACACACACACACAAAATGTCCCACACTGAAAGAGGAAGAGAAAAAGCCCAAGGAAAGCAACCAATCCTTGGTTTCGGCAAAATTTCACCCCCCAACATTTCAGCTAGGAGCATCTCCAATGCAGACTGTTGAAATGAGGCTACTAATGATCAAACTTGCATGCCATATTGGCAAAGTACTATAATTTGGAAATCTTGCTCCATTTTATTTTTATTTTCCTAAATCTCGCACACTATGCCATATACACATTCTACATCTCACCAAAACTTGTGCCACATATTTGTCACAAAGTTTGGCTTTTTCCATTTTTTGCAACCCTTGGGAAACCAACAAATGAATTCAGGCCAAAAGTGAAAGGTAATTGTGTTTGAGAGAGGGAAAGAGAGACAGAACGGACCTGCCGCCAAGGACACCGGCGTTGAGGGTAAGCTGGTCAATGAAAGAAGCAGATTTAGGCTCAACACTGTAGGCCTTCTCATACTTGACCTCCACACCTTCACCTGATGCCACAAAGTATGCTCCATTTACCATTACATCCCCCTCGCTCCTCCAATTCCAGTCCATCCATTCCTCCTCCCCTGTGTTCACCCTCTTTGTCACCTACACCCCACCAACCCAAAAAACCATGTAAGTTTAGTAGACCCAAAGTGACACCCCACCTAGTCATCAATCATAAAACCAATCTAATAAGTCGTCTTCCCGTGCAACAGTGGACGGGAGACACAGAGGAAACACCACATTTTGATTGACCTATTACGAAGGGAATTGCTTGTTATGGCAGGGGAAGATAGAATTGTTGCAACACACCCAGGGGTTGCCCCAGTGGTTAGGGCGAGTACCAAGCTTTGAGGGTAGTTCTCCCCCGGAGGTTTGGGTCATGCAGTTGGGTCCATTAGTGGCCTGGCTGGGGAGCTGTTCTTTCGTCACACACACACACACAAAAAAAAAAAAAAAAAACTAGAATTGTTGCAATCTGAATACGCGCTTGTTTTTCTTGGAAGGAAATTTGAATATTGTAACTGCTAAGTATAGTTATGTATAAATGATGAAATCACAATTATTGATCACTAAATCTTGCATAACAAAAAATCGTGTTAGACTGACGCTAAAATCACTAAATGTCTGTCCTTTAAATTTTTTTAAGGCTTTTTTCATCTTTAGTAAATTTGTCATCTATATTTTCATAGTTGTTCAATTTCTCTCGTCGAAATAAACACTACCCCTAAAATTTAACCTGAATGATGATACTCTAACTCAGTGAAACAACCAAAACAAGAAGACTGGACTGGCCGGGTACCTAAAATAATACTAGGCGAAAAGGAGCAAAGTTAGCTAGTTAGTTACCTCTTTAGCATTGTAATTGAAGGGAGCAATGTAACGATTCCCCTGGCTATTAATGGTGGGATTCCCACTCCCACCAATGGCGTACATCTCCCACTGCGTAAAATCGTTGTTGACAACATGAATATAGCCTCGTCTACACCTGGGCATGCGCTGGATCAATTTCTGGCCGAAGTGATTGAAGGCTATGGTGACCTGCATACCAGAGTCGGGCAAGTAGGCGTCGCTGTGACCCAGTAGGATCACCTCGTTGTGGTGGGAGAACCAGTTGTTGGAGATGGTGATCGCGGTGGAACCCATTATGGCGTCTATCAGACCGTCCTTGCAGTGGGAGAGCGAGCAGTGGTCGATCCATATGTCCCTGGAGTCGTTCACACACACACACACAAATTTATGTGCAGTGCAGGAAACCAAATCAGAGTTTCGAACAGCTTTTATGTTTGTTGCTTCTTTGATGAGGCCTGGTACTGTCAACGAAAAGAAAACATGAAAATGCAGGCAAATGCATCTGACGGGTGGATCCGATTCCGATGGATTGTACGGGATGGATCTCGACCGTTGAATGCATTTTCTTGTTATTTTTATGGACCAAACACTTTCCCTTCTTTGATAAATCAAAATTCAATTTTTTTTTCCCGCATTTCAACCTTAACCCTGGTCCTTATTTGTTAATTTGCTCATAAATTATTCGGTAATGGAGTCGGAGGTGACGATTTCAAACTCGACTAGTCAATAGTCACTCCCTCTTCCTCTCACAGGTTAGAGAAGGGTAGAAGAGGAATTTTATTGTAAAAAAATCTCTCTTGAGAAGTTGTTTCAGTTAGAGAATGATTTTTAGTTTTTACACCTTTTTTTGTATTATTTGCATTTTCTTTCTTGTTTTGTAATGCATTTTTATGCACAATTTTTTTCACTAAACAGGAAAAAAAAGAAAAAAAGAAGAAGGTGCAATTATAAAAAAAAGAGAGGGTGTGATATCATTTCCCTTCAGTTATTGGTCAAAAAAGTGTTTTCCGGTTGGTCCGTTAATGATAAGAATTGGGAAAGTGAAAAGAAAAGGGTAAAGGAGAATTTGACTTTTTCGTTTTAGATGTTTTTGTTTTTTCAATTTGGGCCTAAATATTTTTCATTTATGGTTTTTTTTTTTTTTTTTTTTGTGGTTTGTTGAAACATTCCAAACACATTTACCTTAAATACAGCCCTTTTTATTTTTATTTTTTTTATATCATGCAAGAAGTGTTAGCTGCTTGTACACTGAAAGAAATTTACCTGGATCCAAATATGGATATTCCGTCCCCATCGGATAACGTACGCCATCCAAAATGGGTCGGGCTAGACCGGACATTGGCCTCGCCCGATTGGTAACAGTGATGGACATGGATATTATGAATGATGACATTGGTGATGTACTGGAGCGTAATGCACCCACCCCCAGTTATGTGCACGTTAGCGCCGCGAC
Source organism: Gaultheria prostrata (assembly GCA_036023075.1). Taxonomy (NCBI): domain Eukaryota; kingdom Viridiplantae; phylum Streptophyta; class Magnoliopsida; order Ericales; family Ericaceae; genus Gaultheria; species Gaultheria prostrata. The sequence goes on along the minus strand of JAXBDA010001989.1, from coordinate 22,552 downwards.
CGTCGAGGGTTTTATAGCTGTTGAAAATGAGCTCCTGAGAGAGGTGGATGAGCATGTTGGAGGCAAAGACAATCCAGAGAGGCTCTGTCTGGATAACAGCGTAGCGGAGGGTACCGGGGCGGGGCGTGACGGCGTCGTGGTCGGAGGAATCCGTGACGACGTAGAAACGGCCTCCTTTACCGCCGAGTGCGTGCTGGCCAAATCCGATGGCGCAGTCGGCCAGACGCTGGCGGTTGAGCGGCCAGTTTGGGTCGCAACGCCAGCAGTCGTCGATAGGGTTTCCGGTTAGGCATGTGCTTGACTGGTAGTTGGTGGTGGTGGATAGCATTTGTCTTCTTGATAGTGAAACATTCACCCTTCTGCAGATTTTTAGTACAAGGTAAGGAAAATGTGAGGGAAAATGCTATTTAATTTTTTGTTTTTAGACATAAATTTTGTCCTGAATAATGTGTTCGTGTGCGTACGTCCATATGCGTGTACATGTACGTGTACGTACGCATAGCCGGGTTGCAGAAAAAAAGACTATGAACAAGATTAGAGCGTGGGTAAAAGCAATGAGTGTCTGACCATGAGATTGTATCTTCGAATCTCATGGAAGCCAATCATTCCAAACCTTAGGGCTACTGGGGTTATGTTTGCTACTTTCAGAACATCGGAATTAATTGGGTACGCTCAAAATGATTTAGCGAGCGTGAACAAAAATCACACTCGAACTAGTACTAGTATTGGTCAATTATTTTTATGTTTATTTTTTTGCTGTTAGTAATGCTCATTAGTAGCTTAGTAGCTGGACTTTTACACATGAACAACAATTTCGAGCTTGATGACTTTCTGATATGCAAACACAATTTTATCACATAAACAATTGCAAAATAATCAACGAAAGAGAGCAGGAAAAAGAAAAAGCAAAAAAGCAGAAATGACAAGCATTGGATGCTACGCTACAAACCTAAAAATGTAAAAGTATTTTGAAGCCACTGAAAAATTGTAGTAGTAGAATAAAACAAATTGGCATTGAAGAAAAAAATCGTGTCCTAAACACTGAAGAAATTTCAGAGGCACATTTTCAGGAGAAACAGAACTAAAAAACAGAGACAGAGACAGAGCATAGCATATTTATAGCTCCCAAACATTTCGAAAATGGAAAAAAAGAAGAAGATAAGACTACTTAGAAAATCAGAAATTAGATAATTAAAAAGTCACATTTGGGAAGAAAAAAAAACATGGGTAGAAAAGTTAAAATACAAGAACAAGACAGATCCTACTACATTGTAAACAGAGCAAACAATAAATTTTTTTTAACAAATTAAAAAACAATTGGAAAAGGGAAAAAGAGAGAAAAAAAGAAAAAAAATACAGTTAGTTAGAAAATCAGAACATAAAAGGGGCACATTGTGCTAGAACATGGAGTATATAGTACCTCAAGAGCAAGACAAAGCTACATTGTAAACAGAGCAGCTGAGAACAGAGGAGAGTGAAAGAGGTAAAAAAAGAAGAAGAAGAAGAGAGAGTAAAACCCCAAATAAAAGAGTGAGACCCAATTGTTTGTCATACCTTTGAACTTCTTGGACAATGGCATCAGGGTTAGGGTGCTGACCAGGCAAAGTAAGGTTGAGCATTGCCATGGAAAATGGAGAAAATGAGCTCAGAACAGAGATCAAGAAAATGCAGGTCTTGTGGAGCATTTTTTACAGTAACTTTTTTTTTTGGGGTGAAGAAGAAGAGAATCGTACCCAATGTGGAGTAATAATATGTTTGTTTTTTTCTCTGATGAAGTTAAGGAATAGTGTTGAAGAGATGATGGAGCTGTTGTTAGTTAATGTGGGGGAAATGTAAGTTTGTTGTGGGGAGTGTAAATGGGTTTGGTGAGTGGAGACAATGGGGAGCCGTTTCACTTTTACTCTCTCTCTCTCTCTCTCTCTCTCTCTCTCTCTCTCTCTGCAACTCAAGAGCCTCTGCTTTTACTCCTTTGTGTCATAATTTATAATTATTGTAGCAGGATCTTGGGGATTCAATTTAGGGCAAGTAAAAGGGAAAGCAACAGAGACAGAGAGAGAGAGAAAGAGAGCAGTGTTTGTGTTTTCTTTGCAGTTAATTTGGATAGGGCTTTTGCAGTGATAGTCTACTCACATCTGCACTGTGTTGACTATAATCAAGACTCAAGATTCCCAGTTGAAATGCATCCAAAACTTCGCTTGATTTGGCAAATAAATATAAATATATTTTTTAGTTTTTTGGTTTATGTAGCAATAAATTATAAATTCATTTGATTTCAAATAGTGATTTATTCCACTCTTTCTTCCATCTTGACCGTCGATCCTATACACACGTGTCACCAAAAAATCACTACTTGGTTTTTTGCCAAAGGGGTGTGGTTTATTGGCCCAAATAAATCAAAAAACATATTTATGTTTATTTGTCAAATCAGACCTAAAATTGTAGAAATTGGGTTTAGAGCATATTTAAGTTGCGCAGTGTTTGGTCCCACAAAAAATGAAGCATATTTATATGTATCTATATTTTACATGTAATATGAATTTTGTTCGATAAATCACACTTATTTTAATCAAATAATTTATTTAAAATCATAGCAATATTACAAATCTCAACATATATGCAATATCTATTGAAATTTGTGAATAGTGAAAATGAATATATTCTTCATTAGGACGCAAAAATTAGTCTTACGGGGAAAAACTCAGTCATTTTCCATGTTAAATTTGCTATTTCTGTTAGTATATTCTACCTTAGTGCTATATTGTGCTCTTTTAAGTTTTGATATTTTATGATAACTCTATGCGTTTGGACACCTCGACTAATTTGCGATATATCAATGTTCACTAGAGGGGAATTAAAGTTAGGATTTCATATAGACTCACTCCACAAGAGTTGATAGTTTGGAGGAAGCTTTTTACGCTCGGAGTGTTCTTTCATTTCAACTGAGGATCCAATTATTTTGTTCTTATCCTTGAACGCATCTTATTTTCTAGAGGTTTATGGACCCAGGCGGAGACCTTGGATCCGATGTTTATTAGGTCGTTAACATCAGGATCTTGAAATTAGTTAATGTTTATAATCATTAGCATAGGACCCTTAAATGTATACTTTATTCGTCCCACAAAAATTATCTATTATTTTCTAGAGGTTTATGGACCCAGGCGGGGACCTTGGATCTGATGTTTATAAGGTCGTAACATCAGGATCTTGAAATTAGTCAATGTTTATAATCGTTAGCATAGGACCCTGAAATTTATACTTTCTTCATCCCACAAAATTATCTATTTTAATGATTCTTATTTCTTAAAAAATATCTATATTTCATAATCTATAATATTATCTAGTTTCACACGAAACCTGAATTTTGTTCGATAAATCTTACTTAATTTTATTGACCAAAAATTTTAAAATCATAAACAACATATTTCAAATTTGTGAATAAGGAAATCTAAAATATTTTTGGGGGGACGGAGGCAGGATCATATGATGCCATTTTCCATGTTAAATTTGGAGTTCAGCTCGGATCTAATGATCGGAAAGAACAACCTCTCCAATTCTGGGGAGGAAATTTCTTTACAATCTCCCTTTAATAATCGAGATGATTTCATTTTATTGGACATCAGTTGATATGATTTTGACAAATTTATCTTGCAGAAATAATATTGCAAGTTTGCAACACTAGAACAAAACACATTTCTACCATTTTTGCAATATAAATGTGTTTCGAAACACTATCAAACGCTAGTCGATCAACTTGATTTTGGCATGCTTGATGCTTTCAATGAGTTACAAAAAAAAAAAGGAAAATTCCAAAAAAGCCTCCGAACTTTGCCCGCAATGTCCCATAAGCCTCTAAACTTAACGAAATGTTAATTAAACCTCCGAACTTTTCACATTTTAATCAAATAAGCTCATGCCATATGTTTCCGTCAATTGCCAAATGGAAAAATCCTATGTCTCAACGAAACACATCTAAACGACGACGTTGAAGCTTTGGGTGCCCATTTTGGAGGGAAAATCGACCCCGTGAGGGTCACGTGCCATTCCTTTACCCACTTTATAGTAGGGTTTGGTTTGATCCTCTCAAAATGCCCTGTTACCAAGAAACGATAGCTCTCTCTCTCTCTCTCTCTCTCTCTCTCTCTCTCTCTCTCAATGCTTCTCGATCGTGTCGATAATTCTGGATCTTGTCAAAAAGAAAGAGTTTGTTCATCTTCTAGGGTTTCTTCATCCTCTCAATCGAAACAAATGGAAGAAAAAAATGGGTTAGATCATGCGAGAACCTGGTGGTGCGCCTCCTACCTACGGTAACCCCTTTAAACGTTACAGTAAAGTGCATCAATTAGGGTTTGTTTAATGGGTTTTTTTTGTTTCACGATGCTATTGTTTAATGAGTTTTTTGTTACACTTACTTCAATGTTATTGTTTAAAGGGTTTGTTTAATTGGGGGGTTTTTTGTTCCACTTAGTCAAATGCATGTGTGAATATAAATGTTTTATTGATCATTGTGCAAATTCTGGATCATATGCATCATGGGGGTGTGTTCAGGGGTTTTCAAACAAGGGTTTACATGGGGGAAGTATGACATACTTTGATTTCTGTGATATTGATAAGATGTCCTACATGGAATTAGTGAACATGACTTTTTAAATTGGTGAATTTACAAGTATTGCATTTTGTGGGATTTTAAATGGGTCGATGAAGTTAATCAAAGGTGACAACGATGCCACTGATTTGTGTTTGACAGTAAATAAACACAGAGTGGTTGAATGCTACATGATATCTAAATTGGTTGAGTGTTATCCTACCCAATAGATTCAAACTGGTAGTAGAAAGTTTAAAAGGGTTACTAGGTCAAAGGGAAAAATTGATAAAGTCACTAATGTGGCAATTGGTCAAGATGATGACACAGATGATTATGACTTGGACTCAAGTTCATCTTCTACTGACGAGGATTAGATTTAATTTAGAGATTATGAGGTTGAAGATGATGATACACTTTTTTATGCTAATGTGGAGTTTGTAGGATTAGACACAGCTGAGGTTACCAAAGACTATGAACCAGTGGTTGATGAGTTAGCAGACGTAGACGGTGATGAAGATGTAATGTCATCCGAATCGATGATTTGAGGACTATAGATAGTGATTCAGATGGAGATGAAGGGAGAGGCAATGGAACGAAACACTTTGTTTTTAATGAGAAAGCAGACATGGTGAATCTTACATTCAAAGTTGGGATGGAGTTTAAAACTCATGTTGCGTTTAGGGATGCTGTGAAAGAGCATGCCATTAAGTGGGGAAAGAAATAAACTTTCTTGTGCCTATGTTCCAAATGATGAAGTTTATAAGGTTAAGACATCCGTAGATAAACATTCTTGTGTTAGGTCTTTCAATGTTCCATGGGTGAGCACAAAGTGAATTGTCAAGAAATACTCTAAGAGGATTAGGAAAAATCCCACATGGCCTATTCCTTCCCTTGTTGAGACAATTGAGTCAGAGAATACTGTTTGGGCAATGTGGAGAGGAAAGGGAGTTAGGTTGGCAAGCTCACTGAAAATAACACCTAAGCGAAGACATGAATCCCAAACTGTTTCTTATTTTGTTTTGGATAAGAAACATTTGCCACATTATAATGGCTTTTTGATGGATGTAATATGTTAGGTTTTAAAACATTAATCCATTTAGCTTTGGCCATTTTGTATTGGCTTGCTTTTGGATGTTGAAGTATGCATTAGCTTCCTTTTGAATATTCAATTATTTATTGGTTTATGACCTACATGGTTGCTCTAAATTGCCTTTGTTTGCTTGCAACATTGGTTGGCTACATACTCTTACAACGTGGATTAATGCTGCCTCCATGTTGGCTTTGTTTGCATTGGCTTTGATTGTTTGCAACAATGCTTGGTTGCCTCTCTCACAAATTGCATTAATGTGTGGCTTTGTTTTTGTGTACAATATTGGTCAAGACTCTCATGCTCTGTTTTTGTGTTCAGTATGACATATATAGCTTGTTTTTTCCCAAAAAATGGACACGCTTTCTTTAAAACAAAGTTTAATACCATACTGCACTACTTCATTAACAATGCACAATTTAACAATACACAATTAGGAAGACAGTAATCTTCATTCGCATTAAATAGAGCCAAGTCAGGGCTTGGTCATTACATTACAAATACAAAAACAAAGCCAAGTCAGAGCCCTAATAACCTACATACTCTAGAATCATACAATGGCAAATGCCACCCAAGTCAGAGCCAAGGCAACCCACAGCTTCTTCTCTTTAACCTTCAACATGTCGATCTAAACCTCCATTCTGTTTCACCTCCTAAGCAGCCTTGGAATGATTTGCCCGAACCTTGGGCACATGGTGGATCAAACCACGCAAAGTCATTGCACGTTGCATTGGGACTCGCCACAAACCTTCTTCATCCACGAGGTGTGCATCTTTCTCCTCTTGCCACAATCCATGCACAGGTTGTCTTCCATGAGGTTTCTCATTTTTTTGATGGGAGGGAGGCACACAGAGAAGATAGATACAGGGGAGGGAGGGAGAGAGAGAAGGTATAAGGGGGGAATGTATAGGTGGAGCCACAAATTTGGCGGTATTTTAGCCGATTTTTCCTCCAAAATGAGCACCCAAGTCTTTAACGTCATCATTTAGATGTGTTAGGTTGCCACGTAAGATTTTTCCGTTTGGAAATTGACGGAAACAAATGGCATGGGCTTATTTGATTAAAATGTGTAAAGTTCGGAGCTTTAATTAACATTTTGTTAAGTTTGGAGGCTTATGAGACATTGCAGGTAAAGTTCAGAGGCTTTTTAGAATTTTCTAAAAAATGAACGGTCTTGACTCTTGATAATTGAAATGGGATTAGATTTTTTTTTCTTTTTCGAATCGGAATTGGAGGGGTTGTTCTCTCCAATCCATTTGAAGGAATTGGAGGGGAGCTGGACTCCTAAATTTGCTAATTTTGTTAGAATATTCTGTTTTAGTTGCATATTGTGCTCTTTTAAGTTTTGATACTTTTTGATAACTCCGCATATTTGGACACTTCTACTAATTTCTGGCAGACCAATCTTAACGTCTATTAATACGTTAATGGGTTGACCTGCGTAGATCTTAATTTGCTCTTTCTTTGTCATAATGCCATAATCTATCCATTTTCTTAAAAAAAATCAATTGCTTGACATTTCCTGGTAAATGTAAATTAATTCACATACAGCTAATTCACGGGGTTAACGGTGGGGTTCATCTTATCCATTTTTGTGGGGTAAATATAATCTTATCCATATTTTTAAAGCAATAAGTGTTTGTCCTCTATAAGATTGCATATTTGAATATTAAGTGTTTGTCCTTTATGAGGTCATATGTTCGAATCCCTCGGAGATCAGACATTCCAAATCTTGAGATAGATCTGTACAATCATTAGCTTTAAAGACTTGATATTAGTTGAGATTTACTAAAACTGACCCGAACATCCAATTATCAAACAAGTGTGGGGTTCATCTCGGGGATAGCAAACAATGAGGGCGCCCACTGGTCTTCTTTATGGGTTAATGGTCCACATTCGAGACAGTCAAGTGGCAAATTTGAAAGTTAAAATACTATTGGTTTTGCTTTTTAATTTTTCTATTAAACCATTACATCGGTTCTGCCCCGTAATTAGCTCACCAGCGTGGTAAACAGTTCCCAGAGTTTTTGGGTTTTACCCGCATTTCAGGGCCCTCAATATTCCTCCTATTTACTTGACTTTTCAGTCCATTTTTTGGCGCTAAATATTAAATTGTTTAACATTAATATTGTTCACCTCTTTTCAAGACTCATCACAGGCTTTTGTAACTTTTACTCCAGTATGCCTGTCTCCTTTTTCTTGAGAATTTCTTGGGTGCCGGATTGGGTATCACATGACGATATACGCTGCACCTATCTCGATTATCCAAAAATTAGATGGTCCAAACTCTTACAGGAAAGAGTTTAATTAAAATTTGCTCTATTGATTACTGAGATGGACAGCCAGGGACGGAGCTCAAGAAAGGAGGGAGGTGGCATGTGCCACCCCCGGTTCTTGAAAAAAAGAAGAAGATAGTAATCGTACACGTAATTATAAACTTATATTACATTTGTCCAAACTACAAAAAACTGTAGCTCAGTGGTTGAAGACTCCCTCTTCCAATGATAGGTCATGGGTTCAAACCTCATGACTGACTTTAATTTGTTCTTTCTCTCTCTTTAAAATTGTTTTGTCGCACCTCAACTCTTAAGTAGTTATGTCCAACTCTATATTTAATTTAAGGTGGTCCCACTACCAAAAAAACTCTACGTGCGATTTTCGGGCAAAAAAATAAATATTTTCTTGTATGATTTTTTGAGTTTCTTTGTATCAATGCACCTCAACTCTTAGGTAGTATGTTCAACTCTATATTTGATTTAAAGTGGTCCACTACAAAAAAATCTCTAATTTTCGAAGTGAACATTGGTAGTTTCTTACGAAAAGACGTGTGATTTTCGGATTAAAAAATCAAATATTTCCGTATATGATTTCTTGAGTTTCTTTGTATCAAATTAATTATCTCGATTAGCTCTTTAATTTAGTGCGAAAAATTCAAAAAACTATGAACGAAAGTACTTTATTTTTGTGCTAAAAATTGCAAGATACCAACAAAAAAGAACAAGTCAAAACGCTAACAGTCACAAAGCACCCCTAACCAACATCTTCTATTGATAATTGTACACCATTGTTCGATTTGGGGATAAAAAAAGACAAGTATAGTTGGAATAACAGCTCAGGAATGATACTCCCTCCGCCCATTTTCATAGTCTAGTATTCCTTTTTTGGACGTCCCAAAATGAAAATTCACTTTTTAAAATAAACAATAGGAACTTGATAAAGTTACATTATTACCCTTTTTGTTTAAAGAAAAGTATTACTACTTATATCAATCAAATCATCTTTTGAGAGGACAAAAATGGAAAATTGAACACTTTTTTAATGTAATTATTGTGTCTCCTTAAAAAATTGAAATCCCCAAGTGAGACTATAAAAATGGGACGGATGGAGTAAGAAATAACGTCACCAACACGATCTTTGTACCGTAGAGCATGATCATGTACGGCAGTGATAACCAATCCTAGCCAAAAAGTTGTTTTTCGATTTTAGCGAGGTACTCCCTCCGTCCCAAAATTTTGCTCTTTTTTGGGAGTTCGTGCCATTTTTCAATTGATTATATCTCGTAATTTACATTGTTTTACATGATTTTGAAAACATTGTCTTATAAAACTAATTAGGATCTATCAAACAAGATCCATATTAAATATAAAATTCATAACTTATTTAAAGTTATAAGTATTTTTTTTTTCCGGTCGAATAGAACTAGGACCAAAATTTGGGGACGGAGGGAGTACAATTTTTATGTATTCTCTCTCTGAGACACCCAACAACTTACGAATTTGTTTTCGACTTGTTTGAAATATAGTAGTAATTTGTTTCTACACGTACACTTCATCCTCACGTGCACACTATGCACATATAGATGCATACACATGCACAGAAGGAGAAGTAAAGATTATCGGTGGTAATTGTCTGATTTGAGTTGGAAAACAATGGCGATGCAGTTTTGTTAAGTAATTCAATGATGAATTAACCAAAATGTTTCCTATCACATGGGGTTGTTAAGGAAGTGTTTGATGGCCATTCTAATGAGATGGGAGTTCTACTGATCTTATGGCTGAAGGGGTTGGGATCAGTGGCGTAGCTAGAAAATTGGGTCAGTGAGGGCACAAATTCATAAACGCCAGTATTTTTGTTGTGAAAAAAAAAATCTATTTTTAAAGAATTTAACATGTCTTGATTTTCATTTGAAATGAGTATCGCTTGACTTGCATTTCTTTGATAGATTTGCCTCATTGCCTATTTGGTTGTACCCATTGGCTTCCAAGGGGGAGGTATGAGATTTGAGTCAGTGAAGGTCTAGGGTTCCGTAAACATGTTATAGTTTCGAGGTAAAAAATTTCGGTGAATTGAGGTTTATTTGTGAGTAATTAGTTATTCAGTGGCTCTGGGGTATCGCTATGTGATGCCCTAACACCCTTCTCCATCATTTTTTTTTTATCGGCATTCATCACATATTCAGGTAATATTTAGTCTTGAGTCCCACATAATATGAGCAGGAGAATGACATTATAATACCAAGTAATAGCGCCTCAAGAGTACTAATTAGTTTTTTGTATTAAAAAGAAGTGATGACCAATTTATATTTTTCTACAAAAAAGAAATTAAAAAAAAATTCCTTCCCAAATACCAGTGTAGTGTAGGCACACGTCCACATTGGTCTATATTTGGCTCGGCCGCTAGTTGGGATGTTACATCTGCTTGATGGCTACTGCCGTTGCCAATTTTGCGAGTATTTTGGGTGATCTGTTGCTGATACTGTTTTCGATATTTGTTTTGGCTGGGGGTTGCTGGAGGGAGTCCTGATCAATATCTGAGATCTTTTTGAATGGATAACACGGTTCTTCTTTGTTTGGAAGCTGCTTATGGGAAGGGTTGCTGCTGCTTTGAGGACTCTACTTTTGATGCCTCTCCATTTTTTTTCCATATTGCAGCATTTGTTTTTGCTGGTTTGTTTCCCTTTGGTCTTTGGCGGCAGATGATTGTTGTTTGGTTGGTTGCCAACAGTGTTGGAATCCTTCCTCTCGTTGTCATGCCCATTGCCTCGGCCCCCTTTAATATTTGTAATCCATTTTCAAAGGTTAATAAAATCTTCTTTGCCGTGCCAAAAAAAAAAAAAGGAATTATATGATACAATGTGTGATCACTCAATATAATATTGGCACATCTACTTTCCGATTCGATTGGATTGGATTTTGAAAACGATTTTGGAGTCGCCACCCGGGTTTAAGGAATGAACCCGAGAAACCAAAAAGAGTGACTCGTTATGCCCAATAGTTTTGAAAATGGTTTAACCGGTTGTGCGAAAACCTTTGATTTTCCGGGCCCAGGGGTTTGGTTACGAGAGGGGAAGAGTTTTAATGCACCCCTCTGGCCCGGTCCGTAAACCGGTCTCTACTAAATAACTTGTGGGATGTGAAATGCTTAAAATTTTGTTTTATACACATAAATGGGGGATGGGAAACATGTACGCGAGATAAAACACAATACAAGAAACTACGGTGTTCGTGTGTTGGTGTAATTACAATGCGATGGATTGTGATGATAATGCATGAGCATGAAATAAACGTAATAATAAATGACAGAATGAAATATAATCAGAAAATGGTACTGATATAATTAAAATGAACAAATGGACCATACAGATACTGCTCATCAATCTGTCCTCAACATTGGTGTTGAGTGCTCAAGGGGGTCTTGAGCGCTCAGCACCTCTCAGGCTCAACAGTTCCTTCTTAGTCTTCTGGTTTTAAAATCTTTTATCTCAACATCAAACAACTTCAAAATTGATTTTCAATCAGTGATTTACAGAAGAATCATTATAATAGATGATTGAGATTCCTTTTCAAATGAAATGAGGATTTAAGGAATTTAATTTTGAGGGACATCTACCAAAAAGGATTAAACATGGGTTCAGAGGAAGAGAAAGAGAGCTGAGAACAGGCTGATGATTCCATAGAGTGAACTCACACACACTTGAGATAAGATAATGATTGCAGAAGCAAAATGGATAAAATACACATGCTGTCCAGAAACCAACTGGAGCGCTCAAGGTAGGGTTGAGCGCTCAAGCCAGTTTCTGGCTCTCACTTCCAGTCAGCCTCTCCTTGTTATATTGTTCATAGATTCACAACCCCCAGTATCAAATAACATCTGAAAAATGATTTTCAACAATAAATAGCAATTGAGAGGTTTGATTTATGAACAATAAATAAGCTTCATGATTTTCCTTTATTAAATGAACTTTAAAAAAAAAAGTTGAAAAATGAGAGATGAAGACTTGAGAAGAGAGAGATGAGCAAATATAATAGTATCATATACAAACACACACTTCTGAAATGGAATGAGATAGTAAGATGATGCTAATCAAAGAACAAACTAAACAAAACAATAATATGTCCAGGAGACAGCTTGAGCGCTCAAGCAATGGTTGAGTGTTCAAGCCATCACTTGGCTCGCATGTTTCTGTCAACTTCCTTGCTTCTATTTTGATATTCTCATGACTTAAATAGCTTCTGATCATTCTCATTCTTTTTTAAAACTCATCTGTTTTCCCTTTTCCTTCATTATTTAAGAATGATCATCTTCATTCTTCATTTCAAAGATGATTATCACTTCACAAGGCACTTGAGTGATAATTTTGAAGTAATCAAAAGAGATATTGCAGTATTGTTACATAAAATGTTGATAAGAGACCTTGTGAAGTGATAATTAACAGCTGGAAATGATCAAAACAGAAAACAAAGAAGACAGACAACAATGACCTTGAGCGCTCAAGACCCCCTTGAGCGCTTAGGGCCCGATTAACACAGAAAATTTTGCATGTTATATCTGCCAACTCTTGGACCTTGTAAGTGTAAAATGAGTATCAAGAACTCATTTACACTTACTGGTCCCCCTCAGGTTACAGCCAAACGTTGATCTTGAACACTTCCTACCTTTTTGGACTTGAATTAGGCAAAAACGTATGGATTTCGTTTGGTTTGAGCTTGTGGTTTAGTTTTTAGCACTAGAACAACATATTTTTGGATATTTTGGAGTGATTTAAGATTGGTTTTGACAATATTTTGGTGGAAGGGTGATGATCAAGGCTTAAGAGTGGATTTTGGAGTGTTTTTGATGGGTTTTGGTAATGTAAAAGGGGTAGGACGTGGTTATGTGTTAGAGATGAGCTCTATTGGAATTTTAGAGAGAGGTGAGAGCAATTTGGATGCTGGTTGTGGAAGAGAGGGAGTGAAAAATGGCAGTAGTAGTAGGGAGTGGGAGAATGGGGGGTATGTATATGAGAAAATGGGGGAAAAAATTACAATTTAAATTTGGGATTAGTTTAGGGGGGTGAAGGGTGATAAATGAGGTTGAGTGAACTTGTTGCCCAAGGTTTAGGCCGGAAAATGGGGGAGCAATGGCTTCCATGCAGCAGAATCTCATCATTACAGCCACTGCCTGTAACTGACTGGAGCAGAGGTTGAGCGCTCAACATGGGGTTGAGCGCTCAAGGGTGTGCATGGTGCTAGTTTGTGCTTTGGCTTGGCTTGGTTGTTTTGGGTTAGGGTAATGGTTTTTGAGAGATTTAGGGTTAGGTTTGAGGGTTTATCAAGTTCAAGCCTCGTTCTAGTCCTCAAGGTAGTCATCATTGGTCTTTTCATCATCGGGAATGCTTGCGCGTATCCTGGATTCAAAATCGGGGTGTCTACAACTCCCTTCTAGATGCAGGATATATCGTCCTCTGAGAGGCTATTTTAGTGATCTAGGAGCAATGCTCCACGCCAATCACAACACACCACATGTTATTTTATTCCCTAATTTACCTACACAAAAATAACGGGTTCCGCAATTTTCACCAATCACAACACATTTAGAGCACCACACGGACTTGCTCTTGGAACAAACAATAATTCTCATCGTCCTCCATTTACTACATTTTTGTGAGAAGGCTCTAGATATCATTTTAAGCATTTAAGTATTTGTTTTATCATAAAATAATTTATTCCAGTTCTCACTGTCAAACTAAAAGAAAGATAAAGGACTCGTAATATTACTTCAAACAATTTTTTTTTGGTCATTCGTTATTCCTAATCTATTACATGGGGAGGGGGAATGGGATTCAATCCTATAACGACCCGTATTTTTGGAAAATAAAAATTTGATTTATTAATTCGATAATTTAAATTTCTTATTTTAGACATTCTTTTGGCAATTCAATTAGTTATTTTAATTTATAAAATTATCATTTTAGTTATTTAAATTGCGAAATCTAGTCGCGAGATTACATGTACATGTCGAGGGCTACACATTTCACTACCCGTATTTCTCGCACAACTCCAACCAACACCATTCAATGCCTTCTCCATTCTTTCAAGCAAAATCTACTTCATTGAAGTTAGATTCTCCTAACTTTCACCAAACCTAGATATGGTCAACATAGGACAAGTTAGGTTAGATTTTGGAGAGAGAGAGAGAGAGAGAGTGGTCGGTTGGAAGAGGGAGAGCCTTGCTCTCCAAGGTTACTATTTTTGGCATGTGCAATTTCATGCACATGCTAGCCTAGTGTAACCTAACCCTAAACTTCCTAAATTTGGGGGATACAAATCTCCCCATTAATGGGAGATTCCTCCTAGGGTTGTAGCCTTAAAATTAGCCTTGATGCTATACATTGAGTTACTTAGTTAGTAAGTATAGGTTTTGTGTACCAAAAACTCCCCAAACCAAAGGTGGTCATGCAAACTCCTACACAAACACAAGTGACTAAGTTTCTTGAGGAAATTTCCATGTACATGCACTTCATTAACTACCCTAGCTTTAGCCATGTACAAACATATGGATTGTGTGTACTTAGAATCCCATGAAATGGGGATTTTATGCCTCACATTTATGAGAAGAAATCTTGCTCATTAATGGGCACATGGGAGCACCCATGGCCGGACAAAACAAGAGGGGAGGGAGCTCCCTTGCCACTCCTATAAATACCCATGCAATGCTCCTCATTTGCTCACACCTCCACTCACCACACTTGCCACCTTTGTAGTAGTTCTTCTTGTTCTTGAAGTTCTTCCAAAACCCATCCAAAACCATCCCTAGCCGCCACCCTCCAATCAAAAATTTGAGTAGCTAGTTGGTAGAAAGAAGTTCGGGAAGTGTTCATAGTCGCCGGAAAATCAACCTAGCTAGGCCGGCCCCGACTAGTTTCGGATACGAGTAAGTTATCTTACTTAGATCTTACTCTAGTTTTTCTAGGCTAGTAATAATTTTTACGTAGTCACTTTGATCTTTTCGTAGTCAAAATAATTTCCCCGTAGTTGTTTTTAAGAACATTTTTACTAAAAGTTGACTAGTTTTGCTTACGGTAAAAAGTAACAAGGTGACTTAGGAAAAATTTATCTTTAAACGCACGTAGTCGTTATAATGCCCGCATTGAAAATATTTTATCAAAATCACATAGTCATAATGTCCAACGGATTTTTGAAAGAAAAGTAGTCGTTACTCTGCATGCACGAAAATAGACTTTTGAAAAACACGCCATTATAATGCCTGACGAATTTTTGAAACGAAAGGTACATTTTTAAACGACACGAGATTTTCCGAAAAGATTTTATCAAAATGTTTTGACTAACTTGAGATGATGAGATAGCCCAAGGCTAACCCCCTTGAAAGTCTGTCAAAAAGTCAAGCTTCGCGCTGACTAAGAAAGGGATAGGTGCTATTAACTGGATATTCCGACCCCCCGGCCGGGGACTTTCTTAGTTATCTCATTGTCAAGAGAAGGTCGCCCAAAATTAGTTTTGACTTAAAGCGACATGTTTTCCAAGAAAGGAATTTCTCACGAAAAAAGTTTTGAAAAGACATGCTGCACGAGCACGAATTGACACGACACTGACACAACATGATTTTTGAGAAAATGCACGAAGTTTTGCATGAAAAGAGTTTTTGAAAAAGCATATTGCACGAGCATGAAACGATACGATCACAACACGACACGATTTCTGAGAAATAATTTGACAAACGATAAAACGAGATGAGAATGAAAATGGTAATGATGACGGCTAGTGAACGGACCTCATAAACAAACCGGTTAAGTTCAGTGATATGAGACAGCCGAGACTAGACTGATATGATGGCGACTAGTGGACGAACCTCATAAATAGACTGGTTAAGTTCAGTGACATAAGACGGCCGGGACTATGTCGTGTGAGTCGCGGGGTTGACAGACCTTACAAACAGACTGGTTAAGTTCAGTGATGTAAGATGTCCGGGACCTCGAGCAGAAAGGTTGGGACCCGTCAGTTGAAAGGAGACGAAAACGTCCATCTCCCAATAACTTTCGAGCGGTGGGAGATGATAATGATAATTGTGAACATGAAATTTGAAGAAGAATACCGACATGAGAAAATGATACGAGACACTGATGTGACACTGTTGTTTGATCTAATTGCATGGACACCGTTGATTTACGAAAGTATGCACTATTGTGCACACTCTGATTGCATTGACACTGTTTTACCGACACGCATGAAATCACTGTTTTCAAGAATGAAAAACTTGTTTTACTGCCACCTTACATATTATTCTAGAATTGCTAGTTTAGCGTTTGGGTAGGGTAATTTACTGGGCGTTTCGCTTACGGTGTTACACTTGTGTAACCCTGACATAATACCATGATGTTGCCTAACAACTTGGACGTATTATGCCAGATTATCAGAATGAACAAGAGGGATACTACAACTTAAAGCAGTATGGAGAGGGTGCTGACTTGGGGACAGACCCGACAGAGGTCTGAACAAGGCCGTAGAGCCGACCTGGTTGTAATAAATGTAATATTGAGGATATTTATTTAAAACTTTTATTATTTATTTAGACTTTATTTATAAATGTAATAATAATAACGTTCCCAAAATTTGGGGCTTTACAGATCCCGAAATACAGTGTGAGGCATCCACGAACTGTACCGCATGAGCTAGCTACCACTTGCACTTCAAACAATTCAACTGATGCAATAATTATGAATATTCGTTTCCTCCGCTACTGGTAAAGGTGAATACTTTTTCTATCATCTCTTTATCCAAAAATGGGGTCACGTCCACCACCACCAACACAAGGCAATCTTCTATGTATGCATCTTCACCTTATAATAGCATCTCTAGTACAATTTATACAATTGAGCCCAAAAATTGTATTTTAAAGAGTAAGTTAGTATGGTACACTTTCGATAGCCTCGATCTACATATTTTTTTCCTTATTATTTTAATAGGAATTTAAACACACGTTTACCTCTTAATTCTTTTATACCCAACAATTTACCGAGGAGAGTGAGTACAAATCTGAAAGGTGATGGTTAGCATTTAAAGATTCTTATGCAGCACCTAGCTAAAACTTGACTGAATATTTACCTACATCTATCAATATTACTCTACATATATATCCTTCGTTGAACCCCAAGGGTTGACAAAGTGATTTTATCTTGGAACTTATGGTTTTGCTCTCATCTAAGATCTCAGGTTTGATACCCCTTGCCAGCAAACTCTTGGGGCCACTGTGGGTTATGACCGGTCGTTACCTCCAGGGCTCCGGAATTAGTTGAGGTGCGCGCAAGCTGACCTGGATATCCGGTTATCAAAAAATATGTATCCTTCATTGAACGTAGGCTGGTTATATCTTGAGATAAAAACACAATATCAATCGACTACTATTTTTTTTTTGATAACCAATCAACAACTCCTTCCGTCCCATTTTGTTTGTTCTGTAAGAAAAACTCAACCTGTTATCGTGTTACGGAGATATGCAATTAATGTATGTCTTCTATGCATTTGCCACACATGCCACCAACAAACAATTTTGCTGTTAATAGTTAATAACAACACAATTGGCTAACTTCAGCATTTTCTATTTTAATTTTCTGTTTCTTTGTTCAATAAATACCAGAAACCATACATTTCATATTTGCTGACTTGTAACACGCGGATAATCTATTTAACCACCAAAACCTCAAATGATCTTAATTACTCTAGCTAGTTCATAATTAGTACTAAGTAACTTTTGTCTCAATAAATTGCGGGGTATCTTTGAAAATCAGCATGGGATCTTTTCGTGCATGCTTGTGTTCACCTTTTTATTCTTTCTCCGTTGAAAGGTATTTCTGTATACATGTATGGTGCTTTTATGTATCTACAGACTACAAGTAAAGGACGTGGTAGGGCTGCACTGTCTGGTATTCCATCTCTTAATTCCACTACCCTTGGGTCTTGAGCAAATACAATACCTCATACCATTTTTTAAAGTATTTTTTATAACGTGTCCGGACGAACTTACGTTCACCTTAATTAATCCTGGGACCATGAGCCCACCGTTTATTGAAGCCAAAAACAGGATTATCACGCCGAGAATGGTTTTTTTTTTGCATGGCAAAAAAAAAAATACTAATCATTGAAAAAGAAACAATGACTAAAAAGAGCAAGGAGACAACATCATATTCAAATAATAATCCTATGCCTAGTCTGAGACTCAAACTGATTAGCAGGAACCATTCAAAGGCACCCAATGAGCCGAAGCCCGCAGCTAAGCACACACCACATGGGCCAACAACGCCCAGAATAATATAGTTAAAGCGCGCCGCCGTCACCGCCACTGCATGGACGCTTGAGAAGAGACAAGCAAAGCCACACCACCACTGGAACCTAGAGGACAAGCCCCTATTGCTGAACCGGATGACGGCCTGACCGCCCCACCACAATAGCCATCCCAGTAGCAACAATGACTGCGCGCTGAACGCTATCATCTGACAGCCACCGCCCAAAACCACCCCAAGGGTCTACAATCATCTAGATCTATCAGTACCGCACTAATGGCTAGTAAAGAACCAGCCCAAAACCATCTCCAAACTCATCTCCACACGAACCCTCCAAACCTCCGCACACTGTCGCCTAACCACACGGCAGCCAGCGCCGGACGAGGGCCCCCAACGCTGTTAGGCATCGTTGACACCACCTACGAATGGAATCAGATGGGAGCCATGCAAAACACCCCAACCCCAGCCAAAACGAACCAACCTCGCTGTTAAGTAAAAGCAGAACCTCCAAAAGAGAGATCTGGCTGTCGGCCGGGAAGAGACCCGAGGGGGATGAAGAGAAGAGAAAACAGCAGCCAGAGGTAGAATAGAGTAGCGGCAGAGAAGAGAAAAGAAAGATGGCTCTAGGGGAGGAGAGAAGGATGCCCCCCCCCCCAGATCAAAACCCTAGCGGCTGGAGATTAGATTCTAGAGAGAAGGGGGAGGTGCCAAGAATATTAATGGCATTTCCTGCAAAACAAGTCCTATGACCGGTGGTGTTTCCGATCGTGGACCCTGCGACGACTAAGTTAGATTTCTTGAGTGAAGTGTACGAATACTCTTTTAAGTAGAGAAAAATAGAGTATGTACATTCTTCTCCCTGATGTCAGCGATATTTATAAGTCCTATGGAGAGACGTGTGTTGGTCGGCTGAACGGGCACGGGCATGACAAGAGTAGGTAGGCATGGGTCATAGTATCGTGGGAAGGTGGTGGCTGTCACCCTTTAAATCTCGATGGTCATGCTGCAAGTTGGAAATGTTTATGACAGGAATGGGGATGCGCGTTTGCGCTCCACCAAGCTGAGCGCAACTCCTGCCGACTGAGCAGCCCTGACCATGCCGACCAGGCATTCCCAATTTGGGTTAACCGAGCGATTTTGGAACCAGCCACGTGTCTCATCCGTAGAACTCGAGAAACTTATCCACATTGTAGGAACCCGGTTACATAAATACTGGAAATAAAAAAAAAAAGTAATCTAAATCAGAACCTGATAGCAACAAGTAATCGTACTGAACCACAATACACTAACAATTGGAAATAGACAGAATATAAGAACACCAAAAATTAGGAATCGAGGCGAGTATTGGATACTCAGTCCTTAAAGCAAATTCACCCTCCACACTAGTGCTAATGGAAAACTCGAACGTCTGCTTCCCAGGACTACCCGATTTTCGTCGGACGGAAGTAGCACTGCAATCTGTTCGACAGGTGAATCAAAAAACCACACAGAACTCTCAGAACTTTAGATGCAGTGAGTGCAAAATGAATGCAGATTTTTTTATGAACTAAATGAATAAGAGGAGGCTCCTATTTATAGCAATATAGCCACCCGATCGGAAATGGAAAGCCATGGCTTTTCAGAACTGAACCGTCACCAAATGCATCGATCCACGGTTCGTGAACAGTCATGACTAAAAACGGAAAGGGAAAACTATTTCAGTAAAAGAGAACGAAATTAAAATAAAAAATGAAACAGACCCGGACCCGGTTCGACCCGACCCAGTCCGAATGTAACATTTCAGTAAAAAGATAAGAAGCTCTGCCTTCCTCAATTTTATCTTTTAACCCAACCGCCCGGTTCGGCTCGATCGGACAGAAGGCGGTGCGCGCGTGTGGTCAAAGCCCACTTTGTCCACGTCTTCTCCCCTACAAAATTTGTATGACCCAAAGGGCCAAGCCCTTATGTCCAACTTGGATTATATATAACCAATAAACTTGTTATCCCACTCCAACGTGGGACTGACAATTTTTCCCTTCTACCAAAGTTCATGTAGGCACTTTCAAGGTTAATTTTTCCCTTTAGCCAACCAAAGGTTCGATCTTAATCTCCTAACCAAGACGAACACAACGGTATGTGGGTCTGTCCATGTGGACGTGTGGGACACACTAAAATAATAACTTAAAACTGAATAAAATCAAGTTTTTCCAACACCAAATACTAACCAATCACAATTTATGTTAATATAACGTTCGTATTTCCTAATTAAATTGGAAGTTAATTTTATTCCTTAGTTTTTTTTCCAAAATATAATGACCCTTGCATTTTACATCCCAGTCTATTGGAAATTCCGTACTCGATTCCAATAGATAATTCAAGGTATGCCATGTGGTTTTTTATTCGATCTGCTTTTGGCACATGGCATGTCAATGGCAGATGCAGACTATTCGACCTCATTTTTGACTCTTTATTACAGGTGGGTCCTTAATAAGTGCGTGACCATATCTTCTTTGTGGGTCTCACACTTTATGCTACTCCTCACGGGCAGTACAAAACTTCAGATTTGATGAAGGTTTTATTTGACTTTGTTTGGATTGCTCGTGTTGAGTTAATGGTAGCTTCCTTGTCCTCCAAACTCGGCTGATTACAAACAAGTTCTTATATCGACACATACTTTGATTTTCGCGACTCGAATTTACACAGCTACTTCATTACAAAAACAGGAAATCACCCATGCTACACAAACTGTGGCAACTCCAGGAGTTCGCAAGTATAGAGTTATTCATAAACATTAAATATTTTTACCAATTATAAATCAAAACAAAAATATCACAGTAATGACAGCTAAAATTTTTTTCCTAACAAAAATTACATTTAAAGCTCTTTCTAGCAAGACAAATCAACCTCTCCTTATCAAGAGAATGAAACGAGTGATTAAGATTCAAACAAACCACACAAAAAAGCAACTTTATGAATTTTTAGAAGTTATCATGTGGTGTCACCACCAAATTTAGGGAGTTCATTTATGAATTTGTTAATAATTTGAATATAATAGTAGTAATTTTTTTCCTCTCGTGAAGTCGGCTGACCCACTCCGTACCCCACTCCCTATACTCTAGTGTCACCTGTGTACACAAACCAACCACCCCATGCCAGCAGCATAATATATACAAAACCCGACAAGGTCGAGCTCGAATTCAGGGCAATATATAGCCAATTTGGCGCTACGGAACCAGTAATATATGAGCAAAGGCTAGCTGCTAGTAGGCAAGGATCCGAAGATCCTGTTGTGTTCATGGTGCTTCCGCTTTAGAGGAAAGAAAAAACGATACCTCTCCAATTGATGCCAAACAATCCTCACGAAGCCAAACGCCGTTGTCTTCTCCATTTGAAATGAAAACCCAGTTCTCCATGAATCGTTCAATACCCCATTCAGAGAACCTTAATCAAAGATTTTCTAAAAAAAGTCAGAATTTTAATTAAATGTCCCCTCTCCCATAGATCTCAAAATCAAGCTATTACTTGTGATAAACTAAACTAAACCTTCTCCCATCTCGTGTATTAGTGACACATTACATGGTCACCAAATATAATCACAAAGACATTGGCCCTGTTCGTTTGGTAGTTTAGTTTAATTTTAATGATGTCAAAAGGTGTAATGAGTGGAGAGAGATAGAGAGAGAAATAAGAAAAATGATGATGTCAACAAAACAAAACTAAAACTAAACCCCCTAACCGAACATGGTATATAGTTTCCGAAATCAACTGGGCCTCGAAGTTTCTTTTTGGATTCTTTCTTTTATTCATAGTTCTCGATCGGAGTCACACAGAATTATTCATAACAATTATGCTTATCCAAGTCCAAAAAGACAGAGAAAATCTCTAGTAACTTTTTGTTATGCCAAACGCCACACCACAAGCACGAAAACAGTAAATCAAACAATAACAAGAGACACAGATTTACGTGGTTCGGCCAAATCGAACCTACTTCCACGGGGAGGGGGATTTCACTATACTCCGGTGATAATTGTGATTACACACTCACTCTCTATCTCACTACAATGATTTCCTCACCGTTCTCTCATGTATCTCTCTCACCTACTCACTGCCTCTCTCTTTTTTATCACACACAATAAACAAGACAAGTACGAGTATTTAAAGAGTTACAACGATTAAACCCTAAACCCTCCCATTGGGCCTTAAGCCCAACCGGCCCACACGGGGTGGACCCAACAATCACCCCCTCCACACCGAGTGGGTAAATGCAGTCATGGCTGCACCTCCATGTCACCACCTCCAATCCGCTACAACTACCGAGCGCCTGTTGCCAACTCCAAACAATCACTTG